>CAAKHC010017180.1:0-67299 GCA_901007825.1 Macroramphosus scolopax | reverse complement strand
TTTTGTCATCTCCTGAAACACAGCAGCATGAAAATCAGAGGAGCACTTAAACCTCTTGAATGCTGAAGTGAGCGAGGCACATGCATTCACTCGAACACACACATGAAAGCTGATATTCCCTTTGACATTAATCCTAATCCCAGGCAAAGAAAATGACCCTTAATAGTCGAAATCTTGTTTGCATTTCAATCACTTTACACTCAAAGTGGCTCAAATTGTTTTGCAGTCTTTTCAGGCAGATTAATTTTAATTTATTTTGTTGTCTATTTCCCGTTTTAGTCTGCAACTCTAAAGTTGGCTTGCTGGAATGAAAAGTCATCAACGAGACTCACAGGAGAATTTGAGCAATCACTGATCAATCAATGCCTTGCCATTTACACAGCATGGTAAAAGTCATTTTAGGGTCAGAGGTCTCTGTAAAAGCACTGGAAGGTTTTTAAAGATTGAATTGACCATTAGATTGACAACCAATTGATTGATAACAAATTGAATTCTGTGTTGGTCGATAAACATTTACAGGAGAGTCACATGTTAGTCTGCTCAAGACAAAGCAGTAGTTCCCCAAAAAACACGGGCAGGTCCATTACACACTAATAGTCCATAGCTCAGCTTGGTAATAATGAGAACTCATTTTATCCCAGAGCCATGGAAACAAGAAAGTACCAATATAAACCTTGGTAATAATGGGATTGTGTGGCTGTGTGTTTCATTTTGAGTGTGTTAACCCCACATCTTTCCCCTGCAATTAGCTGGAGTGTGTGCATGTGTGTGTGTGAAAGTCATTTAGGGAGTGTTGAAGATGTTAACACCCATCTGTTGCCATAACAACTGCAGCAACCCCACTGTTAGTGAGTTGGCTCACTGACTCACAAGAGGGCTGGTAGACTAACTGCCGGACCGACTGCTGTGTTGTGAGCAAGCAAGGTCAATGATTTACATTATGGCTGACTAGGGTCCATAAAGCTATTGAGATTTCTGTAACTGTCGAAACAGCTCACAGTTTTCTTTACTCCTTAGCAAATGGAAGAGAGGAAAAGCAGACAGAAAGCAGATGTCTTTTGTTGTTGATGGTGTATAAACAGTGGGTAATGGCTGATAATAAAGAATAAAATACTGTAAAAATTGTAAACAAAACTGATGTTTATTTGTAATGTATAGCTCCTTTACACGTATGACTATATGGAGCTGGGAAATAATTGATTATTAAATGCACCTGGAAAATTACCTTTGTGAGGAAATCCTGACACCCAGTGGTGAGGATGAAGAAGTGCAGGGAAAACTACATTTTCTCCAGTCATGTCTCAGCAATTGATTACCTGAAATTAAGGTATTACAGCTGTTTTTAATATTTACAAAGATCGTGTTAGGACAGGGACACTCTGGGCTCATATTGTAGTCTTTTCTGCTTTCACACAACTCAACCTCTCCCGTTATATTCATTTGTTTGCACGAATCACCAGCGTAAATAACGATATTGTGGGCTTATCCCAGTCCAACTTCAAGCCCAGACTTTATAGAACCCAAGCAGGTCGTTCACACTGTTCATTAAATCTTCACTATCGATTTTGTACCAGTGTGAAGTCGCTGGGTTATTATGCGTGGCTCCAAAAGCTCAAGCTAGTATACAATGCAACATAATGTAAAATATTGCATCATGCTACCATCAGAGAGGGCGTCAAAAATAGGAAAATGTATTGGTTAATGAGGTAAAGTTATTTTTTATGGCATATCTATGATCGGACGTATCAACAACCACATTACGTAACGTACTTAATAAAACTGAAGCTACACTTTTCTACGTAACTAAGTATAGAAGCCCCCCAAAAAAACACTTTTCACTTATTTCTAAATGATTGCAGCGCTATTAATTCGAGACAATGAGTTAAGTTTAATAACTGACATTCAAGGCTACGATTATAATTATTCGGTGTACACAAAAAGCTTAAACCATTTACTCACAACTGTATAACAGGTAAACTTGAGAGTTTTACCGATGATGCAAGTCGGACACTTTACCGGTTACACACAAACCTCATGTCGTCCAATCAGAAGTCTTCGATAGAAAACGTAATTCCGCACATGTGACGAACTGCAATGGAAGCCCGCACAGGCACGTCTGAGTCGTAAAGACACTGATTATTTTCTCCTTTTGTTTTGTTTTTGTGGTGTCTAGATATGAGGTACTTGTTGCTATTAGGGCATTCGATTGCCCGCCATCAAGTGCGTTTATGTCACCAGAGTGTTTACAGAATCCACGGAGATCCAAAAAGACTGGGAGTGGACCTTGGAGACAAGTGAGTTGACTTTCACAGCTTCCCTCCTTCATTGACTGTTGTTACTCAGCACATTCGTTTTTGATAATAACTATTATTGAACTGGGTATGATTTAAACCTAATGTGGGTTTGATAGCTGGTACTAAAGTCAAGCATTGTCTTCATGCAGCTGTCATCACCTGTCTCCAGATCAGAGACTCATCAGCATGTTTATATGACAGTGTTTCAGTTCAGTTTCACATGTCGTGACCCTGTTTTTGTAGGAAACTTGAGATCTCCTCTGGGAAGTTTGCCAGATTTGCTGATGGATCTGCTGTCGTTCAGGTACAGAGAAGTCAGTTGTTCCTCCAAAAGTTGCACACCAACAGCTCAAACTGTATCTTGACTGTTTGCTAAAGACTGTCAGAGCTGTTTGAAGCTACTTGAGATTTGTCTTCTCTCTTTGGTTAACCTGTTCCATCTGTGTCTCTGTCTGAAGCTGGGCGATACCTCTGTGATGGTGACTGCTGTGAGCAAAACCAAACCCTCTCCGTCCCAGTTCATGCCTCTCGTGGTACGTCCCCAAAATAACTTTCCACTAAGTGCAAAGTTTATTGATAGAAAAGAGAAGCAAGACAACATATGTTATGTATAACTGAGTCTGAATGATCAAAAAAAGAGGATCATCTTAGTAAGATAAAATTAAGGGCAAAATGCTTGTTGTTGCTTGTTGACAGGTGGACTACAGGCAGAAAGCAGCAGCTGCTGGGCGAATCCCCACTAACTATTTGAGGCGAGAGCTGGGCACCACTGACAATGAGATTCTCACCAGCAGACTCATAGGTGAGTTAATTCAACATAGCAGCTCTGTGCATTGATATTGTGCCTGTTTTGAGTAACAATCCTGTTTCTGTTGTTCAGACAGGTCGATCAGACCTCTTTTCCCTCCTGGGTACTTTTACGACACTCAGGTCAGTTCAGTTTGAAGGTCTCCTGCCATTATTATTATTAACAGAGTTTACAGTCCACCTTTTTGTTAACGCGTGCTTATACGTGCCTTCAGATCCTCTGTAACCTGCTAGCCGTCGATGGTGTCAATGATCCAGATGTGCTGGCAATCAATGCAGGTGAGTAAATTGTTCAGAAAAGAGCTTTGTGCTTTTTAAGTTCGGTTTTATCTAAAAATCTATATTTTTCTTTCTCCAAAGCTTCTGCTGCTCTGGCTCTGTCTGACATCCCCTGGAACGGCCCCATTGGTGAGTAACACATTATATTTTAGCTCGTTCAGATCTGATTTTGTTACTTAACAACATTCATGAGTCTGAGTCACAATACTTCAGATGTTATTCCTTTCTAACACGTGTCTACTCGTGTGTGTTGCAGGTGCTGTGCGGATGGGTTTGGTAGACGGGGAGTTGCTGGTCAACCCCACCAGGGCGGAGATGGCCTCCAGCAGTCTCAACCTGATTGTTGCTGGAGCCCCCAGCAGTCAAGTGGGTAAGTTCCAAGTTATAGAACTCCCAGCATGTAATGCATTAGCCTTGCATTTGTTGTTATTGCATAAACACATGTCATTATATTGTAAAGTAAATGGCAGCTGCTAATAGCTTCAGATTTGTCTTGAAAATTTGAAAACTTTTTTTTAAATCTAAATCTTAAATCTGTTTAACCTGAATTTCCAATTTATTGACAAGCCTCTCTTTTGTCGGTCTAATGTTGGCATCATTGGCCTTGTGGCTTTTCTGTTCGCCAGTGATGATTGAAGCATCAGGGGACAACGTGCTGCAGCAGGACTTCTCCCAAGCGGTGAAGGTGGCGGTCAAACACACCCAGCAGATCATACATGCCATCCAGCAGCTGGCGCGAGAGCAGAAAATTACCAAGCGCGTCCCGGTCAAAGTCTTCTCAGCCCCGGTGGACATGGTGGAACATGTTCGGCAGTAAGATCAACGATTCTTTACAGTTCAATGATGAAAGTGATCGTGGAATGAGTGTAGAAATAGAATATTTTTAGACTTCTGTACGTTTTTTAAAGGCAATAATTGATTTTGAACTGCTTTGTATGCAGCGCTGGTGTTAGTAATGTTGTTTTTGTTCGTGCAGATTATCTTCAAAGAGGATCTATGGTGTTTTCACTGATTCCACTCATGATAAGGTAAAGCCTGACGTCTGTTCCCAACATCTCACCTGTCGAAATCCCTCTTGGCGCATCACGTGGAACATTTGAGCCAGTCTGAGTGTTTTCTTTTCAAATATTTGTTGAAATATATGAAACATTAAACATCTCTTCTTGCTCAGTAACAGTAACTGTGATGATCCTGTCACAGATTTCTAGAGATGAAGCTATCAACAAAATTCGACTGGAATCTGAAGAAGCCGTGAAAGGTAGTTAATGCTCCGTATTTATGTAGAACGGGAAGAATTTGAGGCTTTAGAGTTCTATGAAAATCTATCACACAGACACAGTCTTTATTATATATTTCAGTACTGGCGGCGTAATCTGTGTTGCTGTCTGTCAGCTTAACAGACTCAATTGATTTCTTTCTTGTGCAGAAAAATTCCCTCAAGCCGAGCCGTTTGAAGTCATAGAATCCTTCAACGCTGTGAGCAAAGAAGTCTTCCGCAACTTAGTGCTGAATGAGTACAGGAGGTAAACACTTTTATTACATAGATAGTATACAATACTAGTTTTTCACAGTGTCTAATGTCTATGACTTCCTGCGTCGTGTACGTCTAGGTGTGATGGGAGGGAGTTGACTGCTTTAAGGAACATCTCTTGTGACGTAGACCTCTTCAAACCACTTCACGGTTCGGCTTTGTTCCAGAGAGGACAAACACAGGTACGTACGCAGCATGAAGGGCACAAAAAGCAGACGCGTGTTTGGCTTCTTTCCTGCAATTATGAAAGATTCAACATTGACATTTGATGAAAAAACTAACGTCACCCCCACAAAGCTGGTGTTTTTGTAAAACTGGGCGGTCTACGTAGTAGAAAGGTTCAAAGACGCTCTATTCTTCTAACAAACAATGCTCAAAGCTCCGTCCTCCTCCTCTTGTTTCCCTTCAGGTTTTGTGCAGTGTCACGTTTGATTCCCTGGAGTCCAGCATCAAAGCGGATATCATCACCACAGCTCTGAGGTGAGATTCATCTTTCATTCATCTTCACACGCTCGTTGCATTTGAACTATCAGGGCAGTTCCGATAGCCTCACTTCTCAGATTAAAGTCCTGACGTTAACCTCCTGATATTTTCCAGTCATGAAAGCACTCAGTCTTATGTCAGCTGAACAGCTGAACTCGGACGCAAAATATAAAAATCCACTAATCCCTGTTTGTTTGTTTGGACAGCGGAATCAAAGACAAAAACTTCATGCTTCATTATGAAGTAAGTAAAATCCTGTTTTCGTTATTTAAAGTCATAAAGATACAAAATATATATGATTCATATAGTATTACGGTTGTCAACTAATAAACCTTTAATTTCAGTTCCCGCCGTATGCAACCAATGAGATTGGAAAGATGGGAGGAATGAACAGGAGAGAGCTCGGACATGGTACGCATTAAAACTTAAACCTTCTACTTGTATCCTCTGTCTGCTGATCCAAACTCCTCGTACTCAAAAACAATCAAAAGGATGAAGATATGTGTTTGTTTATCCATATGTGTGTGTGTGTGTGTGTGTGTTCCTAGGGGCCCTGGCTGAGAAGGCCCTGAGATCGGTCATCCCCAAAGACTTCCCTTTCACGATCAGGGTCACTGCTGAGGTGTTGGAGTCAAATGGTGAGTGAACAGGAAATTAGAGTTTGGTCCAGCAGGATTCCTCAGACAGGACAAAGGAACAACAGAAAGTGTTATTCTGTTCTTTCTCTGTCCGTTTCTCAGGATCTTCCTCCATGGCTTCAGCATGTGGAGGCAGCCTCGCTCTGATGGATGCAGGTAACCCAGTGGGATTGCGTATTCAGAAGTTGAAATATGTTATCCAAGTGTTACAGTTAGTCTGTGTTTCTACTCATGTGTAGGTGGCTGATATTCTGTATCTACATCTTTGCCTTCCAGGTGTTCCCATTTCTTCTGCGGTGGCGGGCGTAGCTATCGGCCTCATCTCGAAGCCCAACCCAGAAAAACCTGCTGAGATCCAAGACTACAGATTACTGACCGACATTCTGGTGGGAATACCTGCTGCTACGAGCTTCATGAACCTGGTCAAACAAGGACCAGGCTGTATTTAATCTATTAGGATTATTTGATGTTATTTTTCTAACCAGGGAATAGAGGATTACCTTGGAGACATGGACTTCAAGTTGGCAGGAACAAACAAAGGCATCACTGCTTTACAGGTACTGTCGGACAACCAAGAACAAGTTTATTAAAATCATTTACTGACACAGCAAAGCTACTTTGATGTTTGATATAGAGAATGAATGTTTCTCCTCTGGCCTGTGATCCTAATTTATGACCTTTATTTAACCTCCAGGCCGATGTGAAGATCCCAGGTTTGCCTCTTCGGGTGGTCATGGAGGCGATCCAACAGGCCACAGGTACTCACAGAATGCACAGTAAACAATAAGGCAGTTGCTTTTTTTTTTTGCATTTTTTTAATGTTATTGTATTTCCAGTGGCAAAGAAAGAAATCTTGGGCATCATGAACAAATGTTTAGCAAAACCAAGAGGGACGAGGAAGGAGAACGGACCTGTTATCGGTAAGTTTTGTCTGTTTAACTCTGTTAGACTTCTGGCCTCTAACGTGTTTTCAAAACCTGCATTCTTAGTCCAGTTGAATCAGAAATAGCTCCTGTAGCCAGGTTTGCTTTGCATCCTGGGATGCCGGCACAGAAACTAGCAGATAAAAGTATTAGAAAAAGGAACTCGTCCAGAACAAAGGACCTTCTTCCTGTATTTTAGACACATCCAACCAATCAGAGGACAGAACGTTCTCCTGTACTTTGTAGTGGGACATTTGGGTTACTTTGCTTTTAGCTTCAAGTTCAAACTCATCAAGTGATTCTCTTCTATTCTAATATGTGAGTCTTACTCTGTCTTCAGAGAACGTCCGGGTGCCTGTCTCCAGACGAGCCCGCTTCGTTGGCCCAGGAGGATACAACCTTCGCCGGCTACAAGCTCAAACAGGTAACGTTCATCTCATCGTAAGAAGAAGGAGGAACAGGAACATCCTTGATGATACGTGTCTTCTGCTAGATGTTACAACCTCTCTGTCATCATGTGCAAACGTCAGGATGCTCTGCTTGTTTCAAAGGTGTTACGATAAGTCAGGTGGACGAAGAGACTTTCTCCGTGTTTGCTCCGACGCCAGGAGCCATGAACGAAGCCCAGGACTTCATCACTGACATCTGCAAGGATGATGTGAGTCTCCACTATTTGTAGGAGCTTTTCACAAGAGGCATGTCACACAAACACGTAAAGCAAAGAAGATTACACAATATTAAATGGTCTAAAAGAGTCCTGGGGTCTGTTGCTGAGTATATGCACGTGTATGTAAATGAACGTGTATTCTGTTTGTTTTGCAGCAAGAACTGCAGCTGGAGTTTGGTGCCATTTACACTGCCACCATCATTGAAATAAGGTAAACCAGTACAATAAATGGACTGTAAGACAGTTATTGATTCCAGTCATCAGCATGGAATCAGACATTCATCCGAATGTTTCATCCTCTGCTTCAGGGATATCGGTGTCATGGTGAAGCTTTATCCCAACATGAGTGCCGTCCTGCTGCACAACTCCCAGCTGGACCACAAGCGGGTTAGTAATCCACGAGTGTTTGAGGAACAAGTCCTTCTTTTAAAAAGGTCATGACTGTATGTTCCTCTTTCAGATCAAACATCCGAGTGCTTTGGGTTTGGACGTGGGGCAGCAGATTCAGGTATGTGTCAATAACTGTAAACTGTAAATGTACCGAAATACAACAGGTGCTCCTGTGTTTTACCGGCCACGTGTCTTCTCTCTGCTAACAGGTCAAATACTTCGGACGGGACCCAACGGATGGCAGGATGAGACTTTCGCGGAAGGTGCTCCAGTCTCCCGCCGCAACCGTCGTCAAGAGTCTAAGTGAAAAGCAGAGCATCTCCATGGCGTCGAGCACCAGCCACACAACCAGCACGGAGTCATGACACGCTACAAACACGGAGGGCTAACTTACCCCCTTTCTTCCTAAAACGGAACCCCTGTTGTTCACCTGGCTGTGGTGGACCTGCTCCAACTGCCCTGGATCGACATGCAGCTCATCAAACACAGTGCTACAATGCATGTGGACCAAACTGAGACGACGGACGATAACGAGCAGGACAAACACACGTTCTGTTGTATTGTGAGCGTCCCATTTTGATTGTGTTTGGTTTCAGCTCACACTGACGGCACCAAACAGTGAAGGGTTTATGTTTCTGTCAGTTCCTCCCGATGCAGCCGCCCCTCATCTTTCACCCCGAAGACATCGCACATATTGTTATTCCAGCATGAGGCTGAAACTGCCCCTCGCTGCACTTTCATGTTCGGAGTCCAGTTACAAAATAAGTTGGACATGTTTGATTTTTTCTAATTATTCCTTGTATGTTGTGTTACCTTCACATTGTATGTGTTCATCTGTAAATAAAGAAGTTTCGGTTTAACTGTGGTGTGGACATTTTCCCAAGATTTCTAGCCCCCCCGACTCGGAGCACATCATGATAACATGCATTTTCAATAGGCTGACCAACATCAAATATAGTTAATTAACATTAAAACATGGCAATATGGCTTTTGAGTCAAATCATGGGCTGTCAGTATTGAACACCTTGGCAATTTTGGTGTGTTTTCTGTCATCCTAAAGCCCTAAAAACTGAGACGCAAAAGTAGAAAACAAAAGAATTCTTATAAAATTAGGTTCCTTGCGATTAGGTTACGCAAGGAGCCGTTTGACCCTGTAAAAGAGGCTCAGTTTGTAACCAGCTTCCAATAGTGTAGGAGGAATAAGGTTGAAAAGATTTAAATAAATCTGACAGGCCATGTATGGGTGAGTTTACCTTAAAGAACGTGAGAGATATTTGAAGTTAAATAAAAAAGTTTAAAAAAAAATGATTGCAGGTGTCAGGATTAATGTCTACAAAAGACACATGATTTCAAAAAAGCACATTGTGATTAGAACTATAAAATTTAATTAAGTGGAGGATTAACTGCTTTTCAATTTGTTCTATTTGGGTGTACCTAATAAATTGGCCAATATGTGCATGTCCAAGTTTTTGGGAGTCTCTCCCTGCATATATCAGTTAAATTAAATATTCTCTTGAGTGGTTTTAAAGTACAATATGAGTGTTTATCGGCTGACCAGGAGAAGATCTCTCATCAGCCTCAGACATGAGGTGAAGTCACCTTTCAATCAACAAGTGAGCATCATGACTCCCCTCCAAAGAATGACTCGCAGGTCACCCGGTTTAGAACCGAAACACTAGAATTTGACCACTATAAAATATGTATGTTGTTAACCTCAATGACCAAACAAGTAGAGACCAGTAGTGCCACAGTCGGGATGTAAATTGTCTCCTTTTTAATCAAAATACGGCGGTCGAAGAGCCACGAGCTCTAAACCGCATGGTGGAGCTTGATTGACGTCGAGGAAGAAAAAGAACACAAGATCGGATTACAAGATGGCGGTCTGTGGACGTTAGCAAGGAGGCCGTCAGAGTTGTTGTGCTCTCTGTGAATTTCACTCTTTGATATTTGGCCTCCCGTCGGATTGTTCGACGACGTAAAATGTTCACGAAGTAGCGTCTAAGATAATTTACTGTTATTGAACTTTATTCACACGTGCATGTATTGTAACATGCGGGTGGAAACAAAGTTAACTGGGTAGGAAAAACACCAGACGTGATAGCTTGGTAGCGGCTAGCTAGCGCGCTAGCTCCGACTCGGTTAACCATGTCGGACACTCGGCGGCGAGTGAAAGTGTATACGCTGAATGAAGACCGGCAGTGGGACGATCGGGGTACCGGACACGTTTCGTCGGCTTTTGTTGAACGACTGAAGGGTATATCATTATTAGTTCGGGCTGAATCTGACGGTAAGTTCCCTGATAGCATAGCCACACTGACGGTACGTTGACTAATGTTAGCATGCTACGTCCTGGTTGTTCAGAAAGAAGGGTTCAATTGACAACTATTTGTACTTGTGTAACTTAACAAAGTAACGTTATTGGCTTTAAATAGTATTTAGCACTTGGAGCTAATGGCTTCAGACTGTTGGAAAACACGTATTAGTCTTGTCCTTGGGGGAAAGACAGTTGGAATATTTTGTGCTAGCTAACTCGTTGTACTAGCAGGCGACGTGATCTGGGTACCATGGGGGCCTTAAAGTCGAGTCTTAAACGTACAAAGTTGTTTTTGCACAGAATAATAAACCGTTATGTGTTCATGCTCAAATTACAAACAAAATAAATACCGTTGAATTAGGCTACAGGTGTGTAATACTCTTTTCTGTTAAGTTTTTATCTCTGGTCGTACAACAATTGTTTATTCGGGTTTCTCATTGTCTCACGTTGTAATGTTATCTGCCTGGCAGATGAGGATATACCCTATAATTCAGGAATTGGTGACGTTTTCTATTGTGAAACGCTGTGGTCATTCATACTAGTCAAAGAGTAGAAACTAACCCATTTCATTGTATTGTAGGATCACTACTATTGGAGTCGAAGATCAGCCCAAATACTGCATATCAGAAACAACAGGTAAGTTACAGTTTGAGTGTTGATCAGCTACAGAGGGCATGCAAATACACGGCTTTAATGTCCTATCTGTCGATATTAAGAAGTGTAACTGCAGTCAATACAACTTTGATGCTTTTTTGACATTATTGCTTCACTGATTTAGGAATCATATCTGATTGTCAAACTTGAGAAACAGGTATTTCAAATCTGTACGAGAAACTTGGCAAATGTTTCAAATAATAGTACCGACTTCATCTCTGGTGTATTGTTGTCAGATCAGTCTCTTTGTTTGTTAAAACCTGTATTTGTAGGTTTTGTAATACTCCTTTTTGTTTTTGAGGTTGTAATGTGAGCGAGCGAATGCTTAATTACATATTACGGTGAACCATCGGAGTATAATGAGAAGCATCCCTTTTGGCCTTGTTTCATGTTTCTTTCGCTCCCTTTTGTCAGGACACACTAATTGTCTGGTCAGAAGCAGATAATTATGACCTGGCTCTAAGTTTCCAAGAAAAAGCTGGCTGTGATGAGATCTGGGAGAAGATTTGCCAGGTAAAGTCAAGCCAGTTGTACATGATTTCTGCCTGAACATTGTTTGATATTCATGAAAGAAGAAATGATTTGTTCTCTTGGGAGTATACAACCTAGAGTGATGCTGAAATTGTATTTACACTACCACACAGGGTAGGAGGCAATGTGTAGATACTTTCAGTCAAATGATTCACTTTATTTCAAGTATATTTTATTTATATATAAATCACATAGTGAAATGCATTGATGGGTTTTATTTACCGACTATTTACTACTCAGGTGCAAGGGAAGGACCCTGCCCTGGACATCACCCAGGACCCCACTGATGAGTCAGAGGAGGAGCGATTTGAGGAGATCCCAGAGACAAGCCACCTAGTAGAGCTCCCTCCCTGCGAGCTAAGCCGACTGGAGGAGATAGCTGACTTGGTAACCTCTGTTCTTTCTTCGCCCATCCGAAGGGAAAAACTAGCCCTGGCCCTAATGAGCGAGGGCTATCTCAAGAAACTCCTGGGTCTATTCAGAGTGTGTGAGGACCTGGACAACAGGGAAGGCCTTCATCACCTCTATGAGATTGTTCGAGGTGTCTTGTTCCTCAATAAGGCGGCCCTCTTTGAGGTAATGTTCTCTGATGACTGTATCATGGATGTGGTGGGCTGCCTTGAGTATGACCCAGCTCTGGTTCAGCCAAAACGGCACCGGGAATTCTTGACCAAGACAGCAAAGTTTAAGGAGGTGATCCCGATCACAGACTCAGAGCTGCGGCAGAAGATCCACCAGACCTACCGGGTGCAGTACATCCAGGATATCATCCTTCCCACACCATCTGTCTTTGAGGAGAATTTCCTCTCTACACTTACCTCCTTCATCTTTTTCAACAAAGTGGAGATTGTCAGTATGTTGCAGGTAAGAATATGACCCAGGTAGCTTATATCGCCCTTTTTAAGGCAAAATCTATTTTCTAAAGGAATGTACAGCAGGTATGCTGACCATTTATGAACCAGGTTGATGGTCTATGTACAGTATTCCCTAAAGTCCACACTCATTGTTTTGACGAATGCAAGTAAACCTCCCTAGTAGCTCCCAGCAAACGCCAAGATCATAACGTGTTGTTGTCCCTGTCTACAACTATTAAAAAGATCCCTTATCATCCACTACCTATTTATATTCATACCTGATGTGAAATTTAAAATCATAAAGAAGATGAACTGTTATCTTATTTTCAACAATTTCAATCTAAAATTGTTATATACTGTGATAATCTATATGTTGCGTAAAGGCTCTTCAGTAGCTGCATTTTGTTATCAGTGATGGAAAAAGTATCTGTCAAGTGTGTACTATGATTGCTTTGCATGAAAATATAAAATTGTTAGGAATTAGAATTGACATTATGAAATGTTCCACCTCAAGTTTCTATTCTTTAAATACAACCAAATACCTAATTCTGAGAGGATGTTGGGTGAACAGTTTGTTTGTAAATTGATCTTAATGGATAAACTTTGCCACATAGTTCAGTCAGCAACGTAGAGGCTTCCTAGAAGTGAAACAGGAAATGATTGGGTGAATAGTTTGTAAATGGATCTTGCTTAAAACATGTTTTTGCAAACAATGCAAGGATTTTCATTATTTAGAACGTACCTGTGTTTTATAGATGATGGTTGTTTTTGTGGATTAATAACAAATTGTGTTTCAGTATCTGTCATTAATTTCAGTGTCATGATTCATTGTTTTCATTCTTATTTCCTGTTGAAGCAGAACTTGAGTACAGATTTGCTCTTTTCTGTTTTTATTTGAGCTTTATATGACTTCAGTGTCTTGCTTTCTTCACCCTGTTTCTCTGTGCCACAGGAGGATGAGAAGTTCCTCACAGAGGTTTTTGCACAGCTCACAGATGAAGCCACAGATGATAGTAAAAGGAGAGAACTAGTAAGTCAAACATTTGTCAAGTCTCCAGACCATGTTGATGTCTTTAATGTACAAATCTAAATGTTGGACAGTATTATAATGTGACTATCACTGTTATTGTCTGTGTTACAGTCCTGTTTTTCTGTTTTCGTAAACTAAATCATTAACCAGCCTTTTCTGCCAAATTGTATTGTTTATTATTTTAATGATCTTGTTGCTAAGCACGTAATCCTCTGGCTTGTAATAAACTTTGCCACGTTGTTCAGTCAGCAACGAAGAGGCTTCCGAGAAGTGAAACGGGAAATAATTAATTTTATTGCCCCTTCATGGTGTCATGTTTTCAACCTCAGATAGCCATCACTTTTTACAAGAGATAGTTTTGTATGTGACTAATCCAGAAAGGAAGTTTTCCACTGCTGTATAAAATTGCATTGAAACAAAGCTTTAGATTTGTTGTTCTGTCAATTTACATTTAAATCCATTGAATATTGAACAACAAATACATGTTTTATTCTTTGCTCCTCAGGTGAACTTCGTCAAAGAATTCTGTGCTTTCTCACAAACCTTGCAGCCACAAAACAGGGACGCTTTCTTCAAAACTCTGGCAAATCTAGGCATTCTACCTGCTCTTGAAATCGTAATGGTATGTTCAGGGCCGTGGTTGACTTTTCTCCATGTTTTTACAATTAATGACCACTTGGGGAATATTGATGTCTGTTAAGAAGCCTCTCTTTGTGCCCATCTTCAATTACTGTTGTTCACCTGTTAGGGAATGGACGACCTGCAGGTGAGAGCAGCAGCTACAGACATCTTCTCCTACCTGGTTGAATTCAGCCCCTCCATGGTCAGGGAGTTTGTCATGCAGGAACCACAACAGACCGACGATGTAAGCAACTAAACATCCATGTCAACAAGCATGCTTGCATGTTTGTTTGTTTTTTAGATCTGAGTAGTTTGGTTCACTTCAGGAATCAATTTTATGTCTCTCTCAAACCTCAAAGATTTCAAACCTGTATGGTTCATTGAAATTATTTTTAGGTTAGAAAGAGTTTCTTCCAGTAGATTTGGGTATGCTGTATTTTCTCAAGTTTTAATGTTTTTTAGGGACTACTCTATGGATCAAAACTGCATCCTTTTAACTGTCTTCTCCTCTGTGTGTGGTTTCTTTTGTTTACAGGATGTGCTCCTGATTAATGTTGTGATCAAGCAGATGATTTGTGACTCAGATCCAGAGTTAGGTGGTGCTGTGCAGCTGATGGGTCTGCTCAGAACGCTAATCGACCCCGAGAACATGCTGGCTTCAACAAATGTAAGTGGAACAAGCACAAGACTGACTATAAAAGGATTATTTATTGACAAGGCTAGAATTAGGCTAACTTCTAATCTGACTCGGATCCAATTTTCCTGTTCCAACAGTAAAAACAAATTCTCACAGTCTCTTGTCGTTTATCTCCTTTCAGAAAACTGAGAAGACAGAATTTCTGAGTTTCTTCTACAAGTACTGCATGCATGTTCTCACTGCTCCTCTGCTGGCCAACACTGCACATGACAAAAACTCAAAAGGTGAGTTGCATGCAGACATGCTGCATTAACATGGTATCACACATTATGAGATAAATGGAGAATCGTACTAATTAGGATGTGTCATTGCTTTTCAGATTTGCAAGAGGGGTCCACTAAGATAAATCCAGTCTGTCCAGGTGAGTGTCATGTAACAGCCATGAAGCACTCATCACTCACAAATATTTGATGCCATTACTTGATAGGAATCACTGTTCATGTAGCAGATAGTAAAATGAAGAAGCCTTGTTCTGTTTGTGTAGATAACTTCCAGACAGCTCAGCTGCTGGCACTGATTCTGGAGCTTCTGACCTTCTGTGTGGAGCACCACACCTATCACATCAAGACCTACATCATGAATAAAGACCTGCTCAGGAGAGTGCTGGTGCTCATGAACTCTAAACACACCTTCCTGGCTCTTTGTAAGTCCCCACATACACTCGGTTGCATCTCCTTTTTTCTATAAATGTTCTATCCTAGTAAACCCTGTTATCTTAATGAATCAGCTTGTTTTTTGTTCAAACAAACACAAACATGACTTCAATTTAAAGGATTTGTTGTCTGTTTTTTGTCCCAGGCGCCCTGCGTTTCATGCGCAGGATCATTGGTCTGAAGGATGAGTACTACAATCGCTACATCATCAAAGGGAACCTGTTTGAACCTGTGATTAATGCCCTCCTGGACAACGGCACTCGATACAACCTCCTCAACTCGGCCATCATAGAGCTCTTTGAGTTCATCAAAGTGGTGTGTACTAACACAAAGTGGTTAATGACTAAAATTGGTCGTTTGTTCATGCTAATGTGGCTGAGGATTGTTTGTGATTTCTCACCGTGTTGTCTGTGTGCAGGAGGACATCAAGTCTCTTATAGCTCACATTGTGGATAACTTCTACAAAGCACTTGAATCCATTGAGTACGTCCAGACTTTCAAGGGCCTGAAAGGCCGTTATGAACAAGAGAAAGACCGTCAGAGTCAGAGACTCAACAGGTCAGTGGACTGATTGAATGTGATGTTGAGCCTTCGTTATATTCCCAGTTCCCACTGCTTCTTCCGGCATGACGTTTTTACATCTCATGAAAACCTTCTGTGAATTGGACTACAGTAGATACCTTTTTATTCCTCAGCAGATATCGCAGAGATGCAAGATCGTTGGATGAGGATGAGGAGCTGTGGTTCAATGATGATGATGAAGACGACGATGGAGAGGCTGTGGAAAAGAGCCGAATGGAGGATGACTTCTCTGACGGCTACGGCAAGTACATGGAAGCCAAAAAAGGTAGGCTGCTCTGACATTATGTATTTCCCCTTGGACCACACTCCACCCACCCACACACACACCTCCAGTTTGTAGAACAGTCCTTTTTTTAAGTTTGAGGTATTTTGTCTCCGTCTGCAGGAGCTGCCAACGGTGCTAATGGAGCCAACAACAACGGGAAAGCTGCTGTAATCCCACCTCCCTCACCTGCCGTCACTCCAAACAACAGTTCAGCGTCCTCCGTCAAATCAGTCGCTCTTCCTGCCACACCAGTAGTGAAGGTACTTACTACAGAATGAAGTGAAGATGAGAGACCCTTTTCTTTGGACTTTAATTTACAATACAGCTGGCAACTAATAGTCTCCTACTTTGATTTCATTGGCGTTCTACAGCACGAATGTCAGTACATAATTGAACAGTTAGGGGAGATTGTCCATGAGTTACTTAATCGCAGATGGCATTGTTCTCTCACAGATAAGAAGATAAATAAATAAACATGCTAAAATGAGTTGCCAAGTATACATGGGCAGGAACGGCATTGGATCTGTTGTACTGCTACTTCAGCTAAGCATCACCTGATCTCTCACTCTGTTATCACCACACACGCTCATTGAAACTTTCCTGGTTGGATCAAAGAGTCAGAATCACAAACACGTAAATTGTGTGATTGCAGAACAGTTTAGAAACTCTGCAAATGCTTTTTATCTGATCTTGCTAATAATCTGTGTGGCTTCTTTGTTATTTTCTCTTAGACTGCTCTGGTTGGTTTGGTGGACTACCCTGATGATGAGGATGAAGAGGAGGAAGATGATGAAGAGGAGGAGCAGTCTCCAAGGAAGCGTCCCCGCCTGAGCTCTTAAAGCTATATTTCTTTTTTTTGGTCGAAGTGGGATGGACATAGAGTCCCTCCTGTCCACTCTTCTCTGGTAGTCTCATTGGTCCTGGGCCTGCTTGTGCCACCTGTCCGTCTCAGTGAGGGAACGAGCTAAGACCAGCTCCCACCTCACTCTGTTCCTCCTGATCTCTGCTCCTCTTCCCTCCTTCAGTGGAAGGAGATAGAGAGTTTCTCTATTACTGGAAAGAAAGACAGCTCACCCCGTTGATTTTACCTCTTCCCAAAAGCTCCTTTCCTCCACTTTAGGGCCTCACTGACCCTTTTCAAACTCATGGCTCCCCTCGGTCATAACACTCTCCTGCTCTGTCTAAAAAACATTCTCTTCCTCATCCGCCATCCTACCGACGGTGGAAATAACGGTGCCAAGGCAGTTCCCAACTCTCCTCTGTTGCTATAGCAACAGTAGCAAGGAAGCTGCGGTACTACAGTAACCCCACAGGAACCCTCACATGACCTTACTTGAACTTTCTCTTCCATCCTCGTCAAACCTGAGCCGTTGAGCTCCCGAGGCAGAGGAAGCCCGACCCGAACAGCCAGTGAATGAACTGTTCAGCAAGCCAGTCAGACTAGCAGGACTAGCCGTCATAGATATAGAAAGCTTGACTGGCTGAGGCAGTGTGGGCCGCCCTGCCACAGAACTGCTCAGTTTCATTGGCCACACATGAAGAAGTACACCTGGAAGAAAACTGCAGTAATGAAACTTGGATCCAGAGGAGCAGGACTCAAAGACGCGGCGTCTTTTTGGCCAAGGCACACAGAACACAATACACATGACGTCTCACACGCAGGATTGCGCTCGCCAGGAATCCTGTATTTCATGACTTTATTAAAAAGTACTGTACAGATGTTTTTCTTTTTAATCATTTGCTCCTGTTCTGATTTGAGAAGGGGAGAGAGATCCCGACCTACCAGTGTATTTTTTTGTTGTTGTAGCTGTTGCACAAAAAGGTGGGGTCACTGTTTTCCCTTTCAGTCCAGTTCATTTGATTCAATGTCAGATGCAGAGAAGTTGCAAATGCTGGTTTTAAGAAATAACATTAAAACTGCAGTAAAATCATTTTTGCAGCCAACATTTTGGGGATGTCTTGAGTTTTACCATTTTCCAAATGTTTTTTTTTTTTTTTTTTTTTAGAGGATTTCAGAATTTAGTGGCGACGCTCTGATGCACAAATAGACACGTTTTTGTTTTAACCGGTTGACAAACCTGAGCTGTGGGTTTGAGTAGAGTAGAGTTAGTGCACACCTTTCTTTCAGGAGCTTTGAGGTTTGCCACCCTCTCCCCCAGACAGATCTCAGGTTCGGAGTTGAATTTGCATCTTACAAAAAGCAATCCACCTTCTTCTGTGCGCTGTAACACTGCTAGCTGGTGAAACACCTCATGTTTCTCACTGAATGGAGATCAAATCTAGAGAGGTTTAAGGGGCTTGAGGTGCCAGGGTCTTTTTTTTATTTCAGTTTGATGGTCCAGAATGTTCAGCACCAAATGATCAAGATTAGAATTAAGTTTATTGCCACAGTTTACATCTAATTCCGGGTTTACCTTGGCCTGTCCAAACTGCAGATCAAAAATACGTGAAGGAAACCTTTTTTTTATTTTTAATTCAAACTTCATGATTGAATGTGCTATTTTTTTCATTAGTTACGATGATTTTTTTTCTAACCCCCAGAGTTGATTTAAACAGTCAAGTGCTTCAGGATCATTTCTGACACAGCACACTGGTTTTCAATGTCAGAAGGGTAGACACATTTTAGAGTCCGACTGAAACATTTCTTGTGTTGCTTCCCTCCTGGTCTTAGCACAAGCACACTGGGAGGCAGCTGAAGGGAATCAAAACGTACGTGCTAGATGGCGCAGATGTAAATCGACAACTTTCGCAGAGTTTAACTTCAAGCAGCAGCAGAGCTCAAATGGAAATATCATTGCCAATGTGCTTTTCAGGAGCCATAAGGGAGAAAGCCGTACATGAATACTGAATTGCCTTTTCTCCTGCAACACATCGTGTCTGTCAGCGTCACCTGACAATGTGACTGCTTCTGCTCTCCCTTGATGAATTTGTACCAAGTGCATTTACTACCACTATTCATTCTTAACATTTGTATGAATTTATTTGATACGTTTTGAAATTAAATGTAACCCTGACATTGAACTTGTGAATCTAGCTTTGTTTGAAGAATTCACTGATTGGCTATTGGAGACACAAAATTTCTAATTTTGAAATGTTCCTGTCGGTCCAGACGAGGGCTGAACGATTTATCAAAATACTGAAATAGCAGTAAGGCCGAGTGCAATGTTGAGATCATAGGAGCGGCAGTTTTTGGATGAAGGTAGATTGTATCACAACATACCGTTAAAATGAAGTCATTGATAGGAGAGGGAACATGCTTGTTCGGTACAGACTCCAGGGAAAAGAAAACAATAAGGTCTTAAACAACCAGTCACAAAAGCCTTGTTTTTTCAGTTCAAAACAGAAGATCAGTCCGAGCACTTGTCAACTGACTGAGAAGCTTTGGGTTCTTATAAACACACACGTGTGAACTCGACATTTCTTTAGAAAACGTGATTTATTAAACAGCATATAATATTCCATAGAAACTGGTGCATCACGATTGCTTAGGTTTGAAGAGAAATACTACATTCCCTTGTATAAAGCGACACACTGTTCCCATGTCCCCTTTAGGAACATATGACACCGTTCATCTTCCACAGCGCTCAAAGACGAGCTGCGGTGGTGTCATCAGACATACGACGGGTGACAAAGGACAAACATGAAAGAATGAACATAGATACATAAAGAACAGAGGGGTCAGTTAAATGGTTTGGTGAGTAGGATAATGATGTGGAAGATTTTGGACCAATGTGTAAGACAGAGCTCCAAATGAAGAAATACATTTTGGAAGAATGTTCGTTGCTCCTTCCCGAGTCTGTTGACTGACTGCTTGTGGCTCTACACTTTAATTTGTCACCCGTGTCTGTATGATGTACCAGCCAAGTCTTCTCTCTGGCAATGCTAAAGACCGAAAACAAGAATGAACACTTGTGCTAGCTAATGCTACCATCGCTTTACACCAGCTCATTATTCCCCCGACAGCCCTCACACATCAGCTACTGTTGCACTTCATCACATAACCCACTTTGACAAGTCGTGGCAGACGCTACTCCTTCAGCCAATGTTTGTAATCAAATGACATTTCAAAAATCTTGTGTCTTGACTGGCAGGTGTAGAGTTGCATAATAGTAATTATTTGATGAAGGTGGAGCACTGCATTGAGAGATTCTCAGTGATTTGTAGTTTGACATCTCTACACATGAATGCTTGAAATGGCAGTGTTTCTCTACTGATGGCTAAGCTGACAGGGTTCTTCAGGTGCAGCCTTTGGGCCGCTGCTAGTTGAGCAACGTGCAAAGCCACCACTTCCCCCACTGGTGCATCTCACAACTTGTCTGGTATTCTGAATGTGTCAACCACAAGGAGCTGTCTTAAAATACTTTAACGGTTCTCTTGAAGTTCAGCTCTTCTGGAAATATACAAAAAAGATGTTTTTCTTCAGCAAGAGACAACATCTCATTCCTTTCCTGGAAATCCCCTGATCAGGTGGTGTTAACGTGAATAATCTGGCAAAAGGACTCAGTTCATAGGAAACCATGTGTTTCATTACGTAAGTATGTAAATGCACAATAACGTGAATAATTGCAGAGAGAAGGTAGGTTATTTCTTGATTACTTCCTCTTTCAGCTTGTCAGCCAGATGTTTTCTCTTCTGCAGCTTCTTTCGCTCCTCTGCAGAGATTTCCTGTGTGAGAGAGGAGACCAGGCGGGAGGGTTATCAACCTGAGGAAATAATAATCACATCTTGTGGCCCATGAAATGTTGACACAGTGGGAAAGACTACTGAACTTCAACTAGGCACACAAGTACACAGGTGTTAGCAGGATATTATACAAAATCAGTTGATATTGGGAATATGTTTGTGGCAGCCGGTATTTTGTGTGTGTGTGTGTGTGTTTATGTCAGTGTGTGTGTGTGTGAGTGAGAGTACGACAGAGACAGAACTGCCCACCAAACCAGAGCAACACAATAAGCACAATTAAGCAAAGGGTCACGTGAAGCAGAGGCAGCTGAGGAATCACCTTCTGTCTGGAAGTGTTAGCAGAGTTCTGAGGACGAGGAAGAGGAACAGTAGGAGGAGGAGAAGGGGCACAGGCCCCATTCCTCTGGGACTGCCCCACTGCCTCCTGACAGGTAAGATCAGGTCAGAGATGGGAAAATAAAAGACCAAGAACTCAATGAACATGTCAGAAGGAGGATTTGAAAAGGAGAAAGTACAAAAAAAAAAAACAGGAGGAAAATGTCAGATGAAGAAAATTAGATGAAATAAAAAATGCAGTTTTGGAATAAAAGGATAATATGATGGTGAAATTAAAAGTGTGGATATTAGGTGATGGTAGTTGAGTCCTGCAGATGTAACCCTGAAAAGATCTCTTTCTAATAACTTGTGTTCATAAATGATACGAGGACATCGTGAAACAATGTGACCTCTTTTTGAAGGCAGGAGGAATCAGCTGTATTTACCGGGGTGGTGGAGGGTGCTGGCGAGGGGGCGGTGGCCGCCTGCTCTGGTATGATCGGCTGCTTGGTTTTCTGCTGTTCCTTCTTCAGTGCATGTAGCTTGTCCCGCTGCTGACGCAGGTAGGCCGCCCTCTGCTGGAGCTGCTCCTGCTCTGATGCTGACAACTCCTGCAGAGAAGTGGAGGTGAAGGTAAAAGAGGAGTGCAAGTCAATCTGTGCACACACACATATCAGAGATGTATCCTAGTTAGCTCTTTAACAGTGGTATTGAAATGCTAAATACAAGGTTGGACATCCAGGTGTATATCCCAGGTGATGTATGCAGCAGGAGCTCAGACTCACAGTATACGGTTGAGAGAAGCCAGCCTCCCTGTGCGCCTCCTCCAGCGATGCTTCAGCTGCCGTCTGGCTGCCGCTCTGCTCCGTGGGATCAGCACTGAGGCTGAGGGGGGCTCTTACTGCCGGAAGAAGTCTGGGCTCCACACCGTTACTGCCACAATCTGCACACACACACACAGGTTAGGTTTACTACTGACTCTCACTACTGTCATCCAGGTTATGAGCTGTAAAATATGACATGTGACAATAATAACAATATTAATTAATTAATTAATCAATTCTTACAGTGAGGAGATGACTGTGATCATGGCGAGCTATGATAAAAAAGATTTGGTGCAGCCGTTACCTGGTGTGGGTTTAGAAGAGGAGCTGCTTTTAGCCACACTTTTCTCATCTCCGCCTCCTGTGGCAGCCTTCTTGCTCTCCACCTTTTTAGCAGGTTTGCCATTGACCTGCAGGGGGGGACCACCAGGCAACAATCCATGTAACACAAACGACATGAACCATTGCGTTAAATTCCACCTACAACTTGCCAGTGCTGGGGATCAGTGGCTACCAGTCCATCCACAGTTTGTAGACGTCAGTGTATGTGACAGAAACAGTTTATATCGATCAGCTACATCTGCAGCCTCTAATGGTCAGGCTGTCATTGAGGGATGATTGACAGCCCTGGTCCGGGGTGTATGACGGCCCATTGATCAGACTGACTCTGTTGCACATCAAATTGTTCAGGGTAAAATGCACACAACAGCAAATGTTTGTGAGCAACTGATTCTACAAGAGCAACGTTATTCACAGGGTGTATGTACAAAACTACTACACAGGATATTATACTGCTGTACGCCCAAAGGATGCACTCTTACCTTCTGCACGTTTTACATATCATAACAATACTGGTGTATATTTGGTATAAAAGTGAGAAGAATCGAGGTGTTTTTAATATCCACTTTTCACTTGCTGTTACATTATAGGTAGAGTTGCTGGGGTATTAATGCATCCTTGGCCAGGGCAGTAAACTGTGACGTTCAAAGCTGAGGATTATCATCAGGCCGCTACTACATGGATGTTTCAATTACCAGATTAGATTCAGTGGCAGTGTTTCCGTTCACTAGTGGGGCATGGTGACCATTACTGCGACTGCTGTCACCATTCCCCTCAGCTTCGGCCTTAGCATGGAATAAATAGCACATTGGAAACAGGGTCAGATTAAAAATACAAGATGTGGCTTAAAGGGGCAGGGGGCAGCAATATTAAAAGTATTAGGGGACATGTGAGAGGTTTCCTGTTGGTGGGGTGCAGAGGCCTTAAGAGGTTTCACCGTTTGGCTGGCTGATAAGTTTTATTTGGCACATAAAACTCAACATGCCTTACCTTGGTTACCGTGTTGCTTTGTCGGCTGGAAAGTGAGGCAATGTTCTGGGCTTCGCCGCTCTCTGCCATTAGTTGATCAGAGCAGCTGCTGGAAGTGGAGCCAACCTCTCCCTCTAAGAGCAGCCTCCTGGACATTTCCTCTTCATATTCCTCTTTTGACTTTCTGAGGACAAGATAGATGAGAAGAAGAAAGTGCCAATTTAACTAAGAGCCAGTTTGGACTACTTCAAAGTGTTTTCAGTTGCCAAAATGTGATGCTCAGTTAACCTTTCGCTTATGGTACATGGGCCAGAAACAAGAAGTGACAAAGTCAGACATTTCAACATGGTAAATGCATTCTGCTCTGGCTTGCTCATGGCCGTCACTCCACTCACAGATCACTTAACGCACTGAACAACCTCCTTCCTGTGAGGCAACAGCACTAACCCCTGAGCCACCGTCCCCTTTTCAGTATCACCATCCTACTGTTAATCCAGGTGTTGCTGCGATTGTCAGAACTCCTCTCATCTTTTTTTTATTGTATCCAAAACACTTGACTTTAACTTTGAGCGCCATGTCCTGCGACATAATCTCACTGCTCAGGACGACAATAACTAACCCAGTGCACAGTGCAGCTGGCAATGAAAAACTAATGGTGGAGGGTTGGAAAAGAGGAACTGGAAGGTAACAGAGCTATAATACGAAGCCGAAGCATTCAGGTAAGACAAAGGGGATAAAATACTACTTTTCTCAGTTGCTAGTTTAGTGTCAATCCCTCCAACCTAAATTAGCTGGACCGTAAGGTGCTTAACGGTGGCCATGTTAGACGCAGTGTGCTCTTCTGGTCAACACTGCCCAAATCCCATTAGAGCAGAGCGAGATCTTCTTGGGCACTTGGCACATACAGGTGATCAGATGTGGACCAAATAGCCCAGTATGACAAATCTGGACCAGATTAAATGATGACCATAATTAATCACTGAATAAAGAGGTTTACATGCCAAAATAAGGGGATTAATGAATAAATACAAAAGCATCTTGTATTAATCAGGCCAAGCTTAAAAAAGAAATGCAGTTTTCTTCTAAATGTATTTCAAATTTTAAGAAAATATTCTGTGTGCTTCTATGTGGGAGAGAAATCCAACAAGTGACTTACCTGAGAACCTCCTGCAGTATTTTCATCTCTTGCTGCTGCAACTCGGTCATCACGTCCATCCCATCAGTCAGACACTCAGGAAGGGCCCCTACAGAGACACGTGTCACTTACAGCCGCATCAGTAGTGCTTGTGAGTGTGTATTTGTGTGTGTCTTATTCCATCCTACCGTTCCTCTCCTTGATGACTCTCAGGGCTTGAAGCTGCAGCTCCATGTTCTTCTGGACCATCAGTGAACGAAAGATCTGGAAGTCATCTGTAGCCAGAACTGGCTTGAACACTGACTGAATGATAAAAAGAAAAATGTAACTTGTAAAAAAAACAACAACATGATAATTATAAATATAGATTTATGATTTGGGGACAGAAAGTTTCTGTGACTACAGACAGCTTTGTAAACAAGTGCTGATATCCTGATGTTCGTGTGTTGAGTGACTTTTGATGACATTTCTTTCAAGGTATTTGAAATACCCAGATTGTGTTGCATTGACTTGTCAGAGAATGGTGGAGGGCAAGCCGCCTCGCCATTTGAGTGACCTACTGCTCGTCACATTATAAACTCACTGATCATTGAGATCTAAATAGAAACTCGTTGATCGAAGTCACGTTTCTGACATATGAACTCCGCTATCCCTAAGCCATAGGGAAGGGATACTGAGTATTTATGTGCCAATCGGGGTGTTCTTGCCCTTTACACTACCAACAGATCAGAACAGGATGTACTTCTTATATGGTAGGCAAGTCCTTAAAACAATCAAGCTATGTTAGAAAACAGAGGGGTACTTAGGTCTAATCTTTCTCATAAGCTTCCTGTCTCGATTCACAGGTAAGTTGTCCCCCATCTGGGATAGTGCTGAGCAACCATGCTCAGCCTCTATCAAGCTCCTCCTCCTCCTCATATTTATACTTCTACAATATGCATACAGTATAACCTGCTTCTCTGACTAACCCTACTCACAACATACAAACTCTGTAAACCTTTGGAGACATGACATTATCGTCGAAATTCATTTTCAGATGAAAACACATGCCCATAGGTTATGTAACAAACTGGATTCTCGTTGCTCATTAGGAGAATAAACATCTGCCTCGCCGCTAGAGACCGAGATCATCTAGGCTTGGCACCACGAGCGGCAATGGGATTGTGTCAGGAAATCCCGTCTTTGATTCTTCATTCAGGTTAACTGGCAGGATGACAGTGGTGTGTGAATAGGGAGCTTAACATACCTGCAGAGTTTTGGACTTGGCAAAGGGAGAGGTGCATGCATCCAAAAACTGCTGCTCGTTGATGCCAACCTCCTGCATGTAATTCTCCAACAGCTTCTCCACCTACAAAAGCAAAGCAGCTTAACTTGCATCAGTCTTGTTTGGTGAATCAGCAACAGAAAGCTAATGAGTAATGATGAGGCAAGACACCACAATGGGAAAGCTTGTGCATCTTTAATATTTGACACATCTGTAAGTTACTCACCAACTTTTTGTACTGCTGGTGGATGTCTGTGTATGATAACTTATTTTCATCTTCGTCATCAAAAACTGAAAGGCCCAAAGTAAAGACATATAAATGTTAGAGAGTCAGAGTGAGTGAAGCCATCTTAACGTAGCTATGAATCTCCGCTGCTTCTGGGTGGACTTGTGTTTTCAATGAAACACTTAATTTAGAACAGCTAGCGTACATAGCATCTCTGTTAGCTGTTGTGATTTAGTACCTTCACTCACACCTGTGTCCATTTTGGCTCAATGTCAACGCAAATGCTCCGAAAGTCGACCTCCCTCGCAACCACGACATGTTGTAGGTAAAGTGCAACGTTTTCAGGCCTTACATATGTCAAAGCGTAAGAATAAACAAACAAAAACAACGCAATCTCAAGTTAGCGTTAGCCTAGCCAAAGCGCTGAGACATACAATTTACCATGCAAAGACGTCTGACCATGGCATATAATCTGTTTTACCTGTGCACTTGTTTTCCATGAAGTCTGAGACAGGAATGACCCACTCGGGACTTGCCAAGTAGCCAACGATGCTCTCCACAATCCACTCGCTGTCATCCTCAGCCATGTTGGCTGCCGCTGGGCGACGTTAGCAACAACAACACCCGCACAGCGGTGTGCTTGAGGTCGGGGCGTCCAGCTCCGCTACAGCATGAACAGACACAATCCAAACAGATGAATAAAACATCTGGATTATTCTTTTTCACAAACTAACTTGTCCCCATATCGCGTCCCAGTTGCCGTTTTCCTCCCGACGGGACGAGGAGAACTGCGCACGCATGAATTTGCAGCCAAGAGTGGTGACACCTAATCGGTTGCCAAGGTAACTGTTACGTCAATACAATGCTGCAAGGCAGGTGAAAGCTGGAATCTCTGCAACACGTCGAGGCCAAAATCGTCTTTATCAACAAACTGGAGGTCAGATAATTAATCACATAATGAAACATCTGCTTATCTCTTGTACTTGTACGTTGATAACGATTTTTCTGATATATTATTAACAGTTTTAATGATCAGCAAACTAGGACATCGATACGATTCGTCGTAGTGACATCCGGTAACCTTTTGCATGTTTTGCAGAGGTTTTACCAAGTCATTGATTTGCAAGTCCCAAGTAGGGTCAAGTCTTTTCACTTAATTCCCAAGTCAGGACTGGCAATTCCAGAATCAAGTCACCAGTCAGAAACTTCGAGTTTTCAGTCCAATTCGTTCTTTTCAAATTTAATACCATTTATAATATTTGTAAATCCAATAGAATATGAGTATTATATTCAAACTACGAAAATAATTTATGCTTTATGATATCTGTGCATATTTACTAAATAAGTTATAGTTTAAATATTTTTTATGTCATATTTGTTTCAACATTTTGGGCTTTGGGAGAGTCTCTCATGTCATAAGTCACGAGTCATCAGTATCAGTCTTTTAGGATCTTGTCATCTCTGAAGTCATCAAATTCATGACTTTAGACCATTGACAGCTGCAACATGTTGCATGGATCTCAGAGGAAAAAATGATTGTGTTTATTTGTATAAGGCAAAATGAAGTGTTGGTGCCTAATTAACCACAGAGGTGGGACACTTGTAGTGCAGTGAGTTGCTGAATATTGTGGGCATGTATTCCGTCCACTATCTGCCAATACGTTCGCGTAGCGACCTGAATACTCACCCATAAGTAGTCTGGTGATTCAGGCTACATATAGGACCTGATTGACAGCTACAGCACAGTGATGTACACAGGATTAACTACCGGTGTAAGCCTGCTTGCTTTAATTAACAGCTTTTGAATAAAGAAATGTTACATCCCTCATTCCTAAACACACACAAACTCACACACAAGAAACCATAACTGAGCATGTATGTTTTTTATTAAGAGTAAAAATTTTGCAATCACATAATTCAGTAGTGTGCATTAACAAAGATATTCCAATAAATATACATTCCTCCTGTATTTTTTTAAAGGTATAAGATTTCATTGAGATTTCATAAAGGCAGGGCATGCAAGCAGCAGTCATGCCGAAATATAATCATCATCATTGTTACCATAAAAAGAATCAGCAGAATAAAGGCAGGCCACATTTAAAAGCTTAACAGTGAGAATTTGAATCAAACAGTCAGGTAAAAGAGCATCAACTGTGCATTTGCACATTGAAACAAGATTATTCAGGGAAATTCCTCCAGTTACTCCGATTTCTCACAAGAGGGATGAAATGACAGACGGTGCACAACAGGTCTTACATCCCCTCTTTTTGCTGGGATTTGTAATCTGCATGTAGCAGATCATAAGCTAAAGCTGATCTCAAACCGCGGTGTCTGTGTTTCCAGAGCTAGAATAAGTCTCCATTAAAAGGTATCGTCCTGGTCCCTGCTCACTGATAAAATAGCGACTGTTTTTCATGATTAAAGTAGTTTTGTAAACATTTACATAAAGACCTGGGTGAAGTCGCAGCTCCTCCCATGTGACAATCATAGTAAATAGCAGCAAAAGTAGTGAATCTGCTTGCAGGCCAGCAGTCAGATTACCAACAATGCAGTGCGGTGCTTTATAATAACAATTAAGAGATACTACTCTTCACGTTACTCTCTCAACAAAGAATAACATTTCTACGTATGACACAGATGCATGTAGTCCCTTCACAGAAGTGTTAGTGTCGTTTATGGATGAATTGATGATCAATCTGTTGGTGATCGGGCACACCTACAACAAGTCCTGTTTTTTACATGTTAACTGTGATATTTATAGTAGGTACTTTTTTTGTAATAATTACATTACTATTGATTTATACTTTAATATATTAACTTGATATAATTCTGTACTATACTGTGAGTAGAACAAATTTCAAAGAATGAGTAATGTTCTGATGATTTCATGTCAATAAATCAGGGGTGAAACAATACACGTATTGAACAGTCAATATAAATTGTATTTTTCTGGCATTTAAACTTTTTTCTGTATTGAAAATGTGCCAAAATGTGCCACCACTGTGTCAAACCGAACAAGGAATTTTGTGAACCGTTACACCCCTACAAGAAATAGTAACTAGTAACATAACTTCAGTTAAAACTTCCACATGAAAAGATCCTTTCGATTCCCATGACGATTAAAGCCAGAGGAGATTGTCTTTCCCATGTCCTCCTCTAGATGGCAGAATTTATCCACCATGTCTACAATTATGTGTTTTTGACTTACAAATGTTTGAACCTCCACTGCATGTCTATACTTATAGAGGACATGTTACGACATTTGACATGTAAAACAAACAAAGCAGGCATAAATACTTCTTAGAGAACGGTGATATCCATCGTTTACAACGGTGCATTCTGAAAATGACAGTCTTGCTTTCACATTAAATCACTTACCATGATGCCAACTGCTGATGAAGACATTGCTAGGTTGCTGTATCCGTAAATTATTCCTTAATTGATGGCTTTAGAGGTTTGAAGACATTAAAAACGCATCGTTGCGGAAGGTTGCACTCAGCAAAGACTGCAGAAAGGTCTTAAGAGTGGCATGCAATCATTCAAAATCCAAAATAAAAGTTGCTACAAGCTTTCAGTTAATTGCTATGTGCTAACAATCATGTTTTTAGCTGCACCTACACAAAGCTAAAGATTATCATTTGCAGGCAGGACATTACAGGCCATGATGTCCTAGGGATTAAACTGCAGCAGATCATCCTATTGATTTGGCCGACAGCAGAGGACCCCTGGCCCCGTCTGCTGACTGCCCCTTTAGTATTTGTTCAATAAGTCACAATATTGCTTTTGGAAGGATCTCATCAATTCCTCTTGTGTAAGGGAAGAGGAGTGTTTATCAATGAGGAGCCTCTCAGATCTATAGCCTCTCTTTACACCAAAGAAAAAACATTATACCTGCATGTGACTTAAGTAATGAACACTAGAGTTTCAATGATGTTGATGGATTGAAAATTTTAAGTTTTCAGTTTTATATTCAGGTGACATGAGATAACATTTTGACATGGAGCGCCCCGATTAGATTATGTAACTGTTCTCTGTGCAGTGTTTATATTGAAACATGGTGATTGGATCAATCCATGAACCGTTATTAGACTGATGGTGATGTTCAGTATTTTTTATGTGCAAACTAAATCTTTTTTTTTTTTTAAGTTTAAAGGCTAAACATCAGACTATTTGTGTCTAAATTATTTATCCTGCAGGGTTAATTACATCTGACCAGATGTCGGTGTTAGCATTCAAACTGATGGTTTCTGGTTGATTGAAGTGAAGTTGCTGGTTGTTCGTGTGCAAGTTTAAATATAATTTAAATACAAAGTATCTCAGGATACTGCTGAAGATGCACTAAACTATTTACATGCCCAAGTATCCACTACCATTCTGAGGACATGAGTCAATCCACAAGATGAACTAGAGTTGTGTGGTAAATCTTCCACTATGGAGTATACATTTTATAGCCACTTCTTCCTCTGCACAGGCATGCAGGTGTCTTTCCCACCTTTTAAAGTGTCATCCTGCCACAAATAGCGTTCCTTTGCACAGGAGATGTCAACAAGGCAGAAAAAGGATTAAATAAGTAGCAAGGTTGTGATTTGTTCATTCTCTAAAGAGTATGATAATCAGTTTTTCCCCCAAACCAAAATTTGTTGGTGTTATTCGTCAAGAATCCGTCCAAAGTGCGAGACTGCAGAGGAGCATTTAGATTCCTTCCTGAGTTCCTCATGTGTCACTCATGTCCTAAAAGATTTCTATGAAAATGACAGTGATAAAATGCTACAAAGATCCTTTGTTTCAAGTCCATTGGCAGTATCCCATCGTGCTTTGTGGTCACAGTGATCCATTGTAGATCTCTCTGCTGCCACTGCTCTCGGCTGACTGACTGTGTGATTCCGTCGGATTGTCGTGGAAACCTTTGGTTTGTACCCGTCTGTCGTCAAGGTGACTCACTTTCACGTGTCCCCTCTCATGGTTTCTGTCCATAATTGGCGCCAATCCATTGGACATGCTTTGGTGTTTATTCTTGCTTAGTTTGTCTTGGTGCCTCACTTTGGCTTCTGGTCCATCCTCTTTCCATTCCTCACGACTGTTGGTCGGTGCCGGTACGATATCACGCTGACCTGCTCTAATAGGCACCGGCCCAACGTCAAGGTGACTTTCTTTGACTGGCACCAGCCTGTTGATCTGATGCTTGTTGCACACAGGGATCTTATTGGCCTGAAGAGAGCGTGTGTAACGTGAAAACCAGTCCCTCTCGAAGGTGGCCCGTAGCTGCTCCACCACCGTAGAGTTCCTCTCCTCGATGCCCTCAGGCTGACTGATCACCAGGCCCGCTCCGGCGTTAAAGGTAAACTCATTCCCCACCCAGTCAAGGTTACCTGTCAGGACATAGAAGAAGAGACTAATGAGAGATCACAGTTTTCTAAAAACAACAGAAAAGCAAAATATACAACAATAAGACTATAAACAAATTACAAGCATCATTTTCAACAACTTGTGAAATGCAGTTATTCCCTGTTTTCTGAGAAGACTGGAAAACTCTGTGTATCTGTGCATTAAGGTGATAAGCTTAGCTTAGCCTAGCCTAGCCTAGCCTAGCCTACCGTAGCTTAGCTTACAGTAAAGCCTGGAACTAGGTGAAACAACCAGTTTAGCTCTACGAATAAACGAAACATTTATGGTTTGAGACAAAAGAAAGTTCCAGCGTTGCAGGTTGTCAGACGTCTTGGTAAACAGATAATCTCATCAAAGCTGGAGCTCAATGTTCATCGCACAGACAGGAGTTGTACTTATCTTCTCATCTCGAGAAAGCATTTTTTTAAAAAGTTAAACTGTTTTTTTTTTTTAAGCCAACTTTAAGTGGGATATAAATCAAGTGAGGGGAAGTATATAGGACACAGTCTGTTCAGTGAGCTCACCTAAATAAATGGATTTATCTGTCACCATAAACCTGTTGTGGTTTATTCCCTGGAGACTACCATCCCTCTGAAGTCGGGGGTTGAAGAACTTCTGCACACACGCACACACACATACAGACACACACAGAGTATTGAATTGATAAAGTGCATCAGTCAGGTTGAAAATAGTCTGCGTTGGCCGTGTACTTACAGCTTCCAGTGAGCAGTTGCTCTGCTCCATACATAGACTCCTCAGGGACCAGATGAAGTTGAAAGTCAGAGGATGAGTGTTTTCCCAGCAACTTATCAGCAAACGGACCCGCACCTTCCTCAGGATCAGAGCCTCCCGGATAAGGCCGTCGATACGAGACCAGTACCTTGGCACGGACACACCACACAGGGGTACGCAGGGTTCAGTCACTTGAGTCAAAGCAGGGCAACCAAGCTTTTGATGCTAAACGCCTGTCAATGAATACTAAACGGTGGCAAGTGAGATGTTACGCAGCTGACCTGTAAGCATTGCTGTTGAGGAGGGGCAGGTAATCAGTGATGGAGATATAAATGAAATGTTTGGCCTCTTGAATGACCCTGGAAATGGCTTCCAGATCACTGCTACGGTCTTTGGGGATGAACACATCTGGGGAGCTCTGTCAACAGAGGAGGAAACACGGGAAACGATTAGGAAGCGTTCTACAAAAGCAATCTGTCTGTGTCCATGTCTTGCACGTGGTTGTTATCTGGAGAATATGCATGTGTGTGCTTTTTGTGTTGTTATTAATCTTTTACAGATTCCTCCAAATAAAGTGTTTTCGGCTTCGGTTAGGATGACATCACCGTTCTTCATCTCCAGGAAGTCGATGATGCTGCAGAGTCCTGCAGAGACACACTGTATAAAAAATTTACTCTCCCACCTACAGTAGCTGTCACCTCCACTGAACGGGTTGATGCTGAGTGTTCTGTGCACATTTATATTCTTGACCTGTTAGCAAAATAAGACTTGTGATTCCTGAATCTCTGGGAACAGCAAACAGTCAGTGCATATTGACTATGTTATTTCTAGTTTTTCACTGCAGACATTTAGACCTGAACGATTCCACACAAACAATGGCTCTGATCCCTTCAATTGATCTCACACAGTTTATCTTTCCTGATCACACCTCCTCCACCTCTCAAGAACATGTGGGTGTGTGCAAACGTATGCCTAATTACAATTACTCAGTTTTCTACTTCCCCTGTCAAGGTGGAACAAAATCTAATCTATATTATTATTATTGGTGACATAAATCACCAGAACAGCCCTTCCTAGCTTCAACCTAAGTGGAGATCTTTTGAGAATGACTAGTTAATGACTGGTTAGTAATAATTAGAATAAAAGCCTCTTAATTATTTGTGCCACTTAAACAAAACACCTCTGAAAATATCTGTTGGAATGGGGATACTCGTCCTTGATGTACCAAGCAGGAGTATCCACATAATAGTGAGCCTATTTCCAGGGCTGATGTTCTTTACAAAGTGATGCTACAGAGTCACTTACAGAGACATACGCTTGAGCCTTGGTGCTGTTGAAGGTGAGCTCCAGTGGTTCATCCCTGTTGAAGAGGGCGAACAGGCGCTTGGACCAGAAGGAGGGGATGAAGTCTCTGTACTGGAGCCCCCAGTAGAGACTGAACACTCTGTGGAGGTCCAAAGCCAGACAGCTGCAGTTGTACACCAACACACCCAGCTCCTTCCTCTGGAGAACCAACACAACAACGGTGTTATTCCTTCATGTCTTTACATCATCATCTCCACCAACATTACTTTACAAGTAATCTTTTACTGTCTGCAATTTGTTTTACATTCATCCAGAGAATACACCTTCCCCAGCCCATATTGTCTGCTCGTCTCATCCAATTACAGACCCTTCGCCCATCGTCACGGCAACAGCAGGGAATGAACGGAGACGACGCTGAGTCTTCTTTCTGTTCTCTCTCTTTCTTTGCTCTCTGGTGCATTTTGAAGAGAATCTGAATTTCAGGCAGCGTGTACTCTCTAAGAGCTTTATCTTTCTCCCTACGCTGCACCAACTCATTCTCTCACTCCCTGCAGTATTTACAAGATCAACGATCCTTATCGTAGATCCCATAACCAAACCTTATTATATCGCCCCCGTGATGCCAACGTGCACACAACTGTCTAAGCATACAATCCATAACTTAACATTCATGGGAAGACAAATTATAACAAACAAGGATGACCTGATGTTGTACAGCACAATACAAACTGCACCTCTACACGCTCTGGCTTTATTGCTCGTCTGCTGCTTTCTGTTTCCATTTCATCTCCATTTATAAATCTTTATAAATCTTTTCTGACATATCGTTACCTTTTAAGGTGATTTGGTTTAAATAGTAAACAGCTGCTAATTAAAACATCCTCTATCAATTCCTGAGGGATAAATATGTCCAAGTATGTTTTGAGCTTCTTGCTCGTAATCCTTCAAGATGATATCAAGAAGGACACTTGTTTCTCTGGATGTCTAAAGATAGATCAGGGTGCCCAGCAAATGGGTGTGCACTTCAGTAAACCCTCCAAAAATAGACCCTTTTTTTCTTTTGGATGCCATCAAAGCTTCCATGCAGCCACTCACTCAACCCTGGGGAAGACATCAAAATGTAGCTTATGCACACATATAATCTCACTATCTTTACATCAGTTTTTTTCTTTTGCTAGGGTTCATAACACAGTTGCATATTTGACATGTCCAGTGCAAGTACATCGAATGAATCTTCACATGTATTTGAAACCTTTAGGACACCAGTAAACACAGATTATTCAAAGTAAATCAGTGCAACATAAAATCTGGGTGTATTTTCCAAATCACTTAAATCAATTAATATGTGATTATTCATATGTTGAAACTGCGTGTGAGCATGTTTGTGAGCGTATGTGTGTCTCGGTGTATGTATGCTCTGTTGCGTGATGGATCGTAGGTACTGTGGCCAGTGATCTCCAGTCCATGCTGGCGCTGCCGATGTAGAAGTGTCTCCTGTCGACAACCCAGAAGGACGAGTGGAGGTGACCCTTGATCAGCGCTGTCGTGTTCACATAGCGAACGTCGGCCTCTAGAAATGGTGAGACAGAAAAACACATGAAGGACACACATGAAGAAAAAGACAACACAAGACAGAGCCTGACAGAAAGGAGAGACCTTGTTGTGATGGGATCACACCAGCCATGACGACAGTCAACATGCCAATCAACACATCTGTAAATCTTCATGACTGCAGCTTGCATAGTCGTGACACTATCACACTGACAGCATCTGTCCACAGACAGACACATAAACACTAACAAGTACCAATAACTGCCTCTTTGGGAGTTCCAACTACAGCAGGTGTCTTACAAATCAAATCTTGCCTTGATGACACACACACACACTTATGTGAAAAGCCACATGCAGTCACAGCTGGTAAGAAGGGATGTTGCACAGAAAGGACAAGCAGATGGATAAAGAGAGACAAACACAGGATGAAGAATAAAATGAAACACAAGTAGAAAGGCGGGGGGGGGGGTGGAACTGAGGGTAAGAGATTGGAACTTACAAAGACGGAGAGAAGAGACTAACAAGACGGATGTAATATGCAGCAAGTCAGGCGGACACAGAATAAGTGATGCAGTGAGACGGAGAGCTCACTGTGTCTGGCGAGCGTCTTGAGCTCAGTCGAGTCGATCATCCCGCTGGAGATCTTCAGATTGATTCCCTTCGCTTTTAGCCCCAGGAGCCTTGACAGCATAGCCCTGCCCTGAGAGAAACACACCGACAAACTACGGCTGTCACATAAGATCCAGGCACTGAATACTGAGATAATTGTCTAGTGTCCTGATCAGTTCATCATTAAAACACATATACACGTGTAATTATTCCAAGTTTTACATTTGCAAGCTTGTTTTCAGGCATGTTTTGCATCAAAGGATGGAAGCCAAACACTATTGAACACTTTTCAGTCATCCAACCCTTGCAAATGGTCTCTGTAATATTTAGGATGCTCTGGTCTGAGGTGCTGCCAGGGGAGGATTCTGCTACGGCAGCTGTTTTCAGAGTGCTGCTGCCTAAACATCATTAGCTCTTGTTGCTGGAAGGCCTTCTGAAGGAGGTATTACCTTCTAATGAACAGCCTCAGGCTTTCATTACTACAGACACACTCCATCTTCAAATAGACCTGTGCTTGTGTGTGTTTACGTGTTCCCAAACCCTTCGAGCACCCGTCAATAACACACATCCAGTTTCAGATCCTAAATGACTCGCTCACTTCAAGGCTCCTGAGAGTCGTTCAAACTAGTAGTTTACTAGAAAGTTCATCTCTGGGAGGACTGTTATTGATTCACCGATCACTGTTAACTTGTATCACAATAGATTTGATGTTGATAGACGTGATGATGACACATGAGATGTGGTAAAGATACTAGATATTAATTAAAGCAGGACACATCCTGTTACTCCTGAAAATGAATCGTTTTCCTCAAGTACTCAGTAATATTAATGTATTTATACCTTAATATTTCCTTTTTATGCTACTGAATACTTTGAGGGGGGGGGGTGCTGTTGCTTTTTACTCCATCTCCAGCCTTGGATCTTCATCACATTAAATGTGGACGAGTAGTTGACATCATAAGAAATACTCTAAGTGGTGAAATGAACCGATATTTCGAAAGAAATAGAAAATGCAAAGCTTAAAGAAATGTTAAAACATATTAATAAAGATTATTGCAGCAGTTCTTCCTGGCTCCTTCCCCGTTTATCATCACATATTTATCACCAGATGTGTCTTGGCACTCACTGAAGGAGACCAGACAAGACAACACTACGATCTTAATATTAACGACACCTCAACCATCTACAGAGGAAACGTTCTTGTATGATATTACATATATGATTTACAACCGAATACTGTCATTTATATAACGACAGGACAGGCTCTTACCTTCGATAATTTATTAGCCGAGATTATATTTGTGTCTTGTGTCAGTGACTGACGGAGAGACAGTGATGTAAGACTCTCTGTCCTCTTGCTCTGCTGTTACCTGTCTGGCAGCAGGCTGAAAGCTGGATTCATAATCGGATGTGTTGAGCAGCCACAGCGGGGAAACGATCTCCACGACCCGGATGGCTCGGTCCAGTAAGTTGAACAGCCCCGTTGAGAGGGGGACGTGGGATGTGCTGTTGTCCAAGAAGGAGATGTCCTCTGGGATGTTCTCCACGAGCACGACTCTGGACGATAACGAGCAAATAAAGAAGACACATAATGACGCCAGAGAAAAGGATTAGGACCTGCAATGAACAAGCAGTGAACGGCATCATTAGGCTAAAACCAAAGAGACCTGCTAATGGAAAAATGTAGAAGGAATAAGTGTGAGGCTCATGGTCATTCACAAAGCAATTATCCGTTCGCATTACTGGCAGAAGTATGAGCTCTGGTGCCCCCGAAACATGGTTTTATTCCTTTTCTCTTCACCCAAGACAATTACTTCACAGATTAGCTCATAGTATTCTTTCTCTGGATCGTTAGCCTAATGAGAAAAATAAAAATGTGTAAAGCACACATGACCTCAGATTCCATCAGGCATCATTAAATCTGGTGCATATTGCTTGTAGCGGGGCCCTGAGAGTAATTGTGGGTTGCGTGTTGTCAGCAAAGACGATTAAATTACACCTAGTCAGGGAGAATGGACTCATATCTGCTGTATTCTTGTTGGGTTCTCATATACATACACTGTCACATGGTGCATTTTAATGCAATCATCAGTTTATGGTAAAAAGAAAAGAAGAAAGCTGTAGTGCAAAGTATAGTAATCATATACATAGTCAAGACAAATCTACAGGGTGTGTCAGTTTATTGGATTGCCTGACGGGGTGAATAGTGATATCCTTGAGATTATCTGCTTAAGATTCAGCCTCTCTTAACACAAAACTAATCCACCAAGCTGAGACGTAAATGGTGAGGAAAGTGTTCTCAGTGGAGGATGCATTGCCCGAGCATGACCTGCTGTATCTCCACTTCCATTATTAACCCAATAGAATAAACTGACAAATGGAATCAGCTGTGGCAGCCCCACAGAACCGGGCTGTTATCAACCCGCTGCCCTCCCCACATTCTCTCCATCTGGCTCCAATATCGATTTCTGCCATTAGTACCGTAGTTAAAGTGGAATATATAAAGACATGTCTGGCACTGAGGCTGAACCCCTCAGACATACGTTGTGCTGCATCACTGTGGGTAAGTATGTCTCCGGGTAGAATGCAGTAATAGAAACAAGCAGCTCTTATCCAAGGATTGACTCAGTTATATGTGAGGGTAGGAATTTCAGTAGGTCCGTGGGCAGAAGTTGGATCCAAGATAAGATAAACTTTATTGATCGTAAGAAGATTCAGCCCTGTCACAGGACTTATTGTACTTTTCTGCAAACCCTGGATAAAGTCAACGCTTCTCAACCAAAGAAAAACTACATATGAAAGTTTCTGACGAGAGCAAAAATGGTGTATTCTATTAGAATGTAGCAGTTTTTAGGATATCTAAGTTATATTTTGCAGGGTTCTTTCCCCTGAAGACCGACTGTAAAACTCAGTGGAGTCAGAGGTGGCAAACTCCCTGCCGAGGGCTCTGTGATAGCAAACAGATTTTAGCACTCAGATAGGTCAGAGAAGCGGGTCAGCCAAAGACTGACAGCTTAGGGCCCGGCGAGAACTTCCCTCAAGGGCACACTGGCAACAGTGTGTGTGGCAGGTGATAATTCACTGGCATCGCAGTTAGACGACAGTTGCCAGCTCACAGATTGAAACTGTATTTGTGGTTAAAGCAAAGCTGTGTCAAGTTTTGGATACTAGCCAAAGGTCAGACTGCAGGTGGCAGCCTCCATTGTGACTTTCCTCCCCCGCTGCCAACACCTAAGTTCTGACAACCTCAAGGTGTGTGTGTGTGCGTGTGTGCGTGTGTGTGTGTGTGTGTGTGTGCGTGTGCGTGTGCGTGTGTGTGCGTGTGCGTGCGTGCGTGCGTGCACAGGCATGAGCAAGAAAGAGAGAGAGAGAGAAACATAAGAGAGTGAGAATAGTAATTTCCCATCTTCATTGCCTGGTAGGTGAGCACAGCTGGATAACTCAGATGTATTCTCTAGAAATAAATGAATTCACCCTCCTGATGTTTTGTTCCAATCAGCGAAACATCAAAGGGAATATCTCACTCCAGTACAGCGCTGTTACTGCTACCGTCCTGCTCCCTGCATGCAGCTTATTTAAAAGGTAGTTATTAAAGGAACAATTTGTAGCCCATCTGAACAAGCTAGCGTTTGATATTTCACACTCCGAACCAGTAGGGGGCAGTAATTAATGCACCTTAGTGTTATTATCTGACACCTTAAAAGGTGGCAATATGGTAAAAATATATGAACGTTACCATTTTTTGAACAGTGCCTCCACAACGCTCTCTGTGAATGTCGAATTCTACCATCACACATGATCCATATTGCACAACACAATGTTTCTGATATCTAGTCAAGGAAACATCAGAAGCTGCAGTTCCCCATTGAAAAATTCTGATGCAAGGAAGGGAAATTCACACAAAGTTGGTTTGAAATATGCCAAAAGCTGCACAGATTTTTGGGAAAGTGGCACGTCTGGTAGTCCGAGCACGATGTCGTCTCCTCCACAAGGCCTCTGCGGATCAATACTAACCTGCTCCTCAGCCGTCTGACACCGTCAATTACATTACACCAGGGACACGTCAGACTGGCAGATGAGAGGGAATAAACTGCTCCTTCTTTGTGCAAACAATACAGCAACCATGAGTCTAAAAATAATCACATGTGACATTACCGCTTATTGTTCATCCTCAGAAGGTGTAAGAGATGACTCAAATATGTTGCTTGCTTGGGTACATTGCCAGAACGTTGCAGCCTATCACAGGTCCTGTCCCTGAAGCGTAAGCATTGATACAATTCATTATGCAAACAGAAGCGTGTGACATGTTTAACTGCCAGGAACAAAAAGCCTGCTGAGTAAATATTTAGGCAACCGAATGTCTTTGATTGGGAAAGCAGATCGTAAGAGTACTCATGACTGAAAGGGGCTTTAAATGGATTTCTATTGATGGATTAAAACTGCCTGCAGGTATTTAAGTGAGCGTGAACATGCCTCAGTGCACCTCATTAAATACACGTCAGACTTACAGTAATCTATCACTTTATTCTGTAAAGGGAATACACAGAATACTTCATCAATTACGTTACACTTGCACGCATCATAGGTCTATAAAATGATGAAGACGACGGTGAAGCTTCACTATTAATCGCCCCAAAAGCTTCTGGGATTAAAATAAACAGACAGCACACCTTCTTTAAATGTGTTTGAAGCTGCGTCTTGAACTGACAAGCCTGCCATCAACACAGCCCAAACAAAGCTGATGAATATATTCATAGCCCAAATCTACCCCTGATGTCCTCTTGTTCTTCGTCTCCTCCTCATCCCGCAATCAGCGGCTGATTCGCCGCTCGTTCTGCCTCGAAGTCTTACAGGTCCTTCAGAGTCCAATTCAGCTTTAACAGCTCCGGAAGATGGGAGGGGGGGCGTCTGCTGGAGTTCTGAGAGGTTTGGTAAATGGCTCGGATTTGATTTGAAGAGGAGGAGGTGGACATAAAAACAGAAAGTAAATCAAGGCTAAGAGGTGGATAGAACGATAAGTGTGTAATGGAGGGCAACTGTTGAGAGACCGGGACTGCTGTGTCAGCCAGGTTCACCATGCAGGACGTACTGAAGGACACACTGAAGCCATATGGATGCTTATTCTGAAAACTTACACAATCTATAGAAGCTGGCCTACGTCCAGTTAAAGGAAACGTCCTGAGCAGCACCAGGAGAGGTCTGATACATACAGTATATAAAACCAAAGCAAGACAACTATATAATAATAAACTGGGGGTCAAATCCTTTGTGTCCTTTTATCTCGTATATATTTTAGATTTAGGTAAATAGATTTATGATTCATTATTTTCGCTGAAAACATTGCAGCCCCTTTTAAAAGGGAGAAACTGTTTATCCATTTATTACTCACTCAGCATGAGTAGAACATCGCAGCTCCACTCGGGGGAATAGACGTCATTGTCTGTGTCCTTGTTAAAGGCCCGTAGACCATCAGGTTCATGTCACACACACACACACACACACACACAAACACAACAGCAGCTGGCGTCATGGGAGAAAATAACTGCTGATTATACCATTAAATATGACATAACCTGACGGTTCCATGAGCCTGTTCTCAACTGAGCCCATCAAACACCGATTAGATGTCATGGCCCTCTGTAGCCCTTTTCGCATCCGTATGAAAGGCAACAGGATTAACTCCAATGAAAAGACCTTTACGTCACCAAAAGATGCTCATAGCAACAGCTATGGCCTCAACCGCGGCGCTGATACATTATCACACGTAACTAAATCAATTACTCAGAGTGTCTTATATTGACGTATGAGGGTGAACTTTAGAGATTCTTGGAAGTCTGCTGCTTGTGACACACAGACGTCACTCGGGCATCGATATGAGACAAGTCTCATCGTTGACTCTGTAGGGTCCTAAAGATGTGATGAGCCAGAAGGGACTGGGAACCACTGACAATGAAAAATGTTGTGGCTCTGCGGGTCTTACCTGCAGTCCCTGCTACAGTTCTCCTCCGTGATCCCATCCTCGTCTTCGCCCCAAACGTCCACGGCGGAGAAGATCAGCGCCACCAGTATGGCGAAGCAGCACACAAGGGCAAAGATCACAACACACTTCTGCTGAGACTGCAACAGAGAAAAAGGAAAACATTGATTTCTAAGGTGTGTTTTCAAAACAAGGCCAAAGTGCCCCAACTTTGGCTCCCATTAGCGGCTGCGATGGCTGTGATTTAATGCACAGCTCAGCTGCGCGACACCATGTAAAGGAGAGTATAAGAAGAGAATAACACTAAGCTGAATGAGGGAAAGAAAGGAGGAAAGGGAAGAAACAAAGAGCTGAGAGAAGGAGACAGAGTGTTTTAGCCTGATTCTTAGCCACAAACACAGCATGCATTTAAATCAGGTCAAGTTGATCCTATATGATCTGGAAGGAAATGTTCTGTAAGGGTAGTGAATATGTGAAGGAGACTAATTAACAAGTGTTGCCCAAACACCAGCTCACGTCCGTCCACCTGCCCAGTCTGAATAATGAATGATAATCATATTTGAGTGATATCAGCTTCTTTTTTTTTTATCAGGAATGGGAAACCAGGCTGTTGATGCACAGCATGGGAAGCTTATTCAATATATTATTCATTGCATAACTGACTAAACACAGACTTGGTTAAGAACGAGATAGATTAAAATCAGCTTGCACAAATGAATCAGTTTTTGTTTTTGCCTGCACGACAATCTGCTCTGCTCACAGATCGCTGCGACAAAACATTGCTCCAGCTCATTGCTCATGTGTTGGCAAACGATTAACCGAAAGAAAATAACAATGTCGGGAGGCAAACAACCCCTTTGGGTGCAAAATAAGAGCGTAATCCATTACTGTTGACAGGAGGCGAGAAAGAACTTCTGCATCCTACTGTGACTAATTCCTTTCGGGATACGGGAAACTTTCGAGGACCTGATCACAGATACAACAAAAGGTCTCAGATGTGATATCATCACTGCGATATCATCAACGAACACACAGGCAAGACGCCCAGAGAAGACAAATAAACAGATAAATGAAAGGCTTTTGCAGTATTTATAAATCTACCAACTACAGAGAATCATATCAGCCTCAGAAGCTGCATGAGATGGAGTGATACCAATTCAGGGATTGCTTTTTAATACTCGTATCATGCAGGGATACTTCCTTTCCTCCTCTATATTCTGTTATAGATGTGCGCTTGGTACTAAGCCTGACACATTTGGACTATCTCACACACCTTCCTGTCGCCTCACCTGCATCTCATTGACTCTGCAAGGCACCGTCTGACCTCCAACATCAGCTCAGGGCCTGATATTCATGTTTCTGATGTTCTGACGGAGATAAAAAGGCTTAATGACATCTTTCACACCCTGATGTCAATTTGACATCTCCCCTGACTCTGAGTGAGGCTTAATCCCATTTTGCTCCACATTTGCTTTAATTTTCCACTTCAGTGAATAATTCCAACCTTAATCAAGGATTTCCTTTTCACCCTGAGTTGCAATTTGTTGTACAGCCGGCGCACAACATCATATAAATAACCAATAAATACAATACAGAAATAACACTGAGTTATTCAAAAGGCCAACGGCAGCAGGAGGAAGCATGTTTGTGCAGCTGCGGGGAATCAGCGTGAACGCATTGGACAGGGGGTTGCTAGTGTCAGCCAGGATTGACTCGACCTCCTCCATAAGTGGAAGGTCATTCAGGGTCCTGCACACATTGATGAAGCTCTGCAGTCGTTATTTGTTTTTGTGGTTGAGTGACCGGAACAGCTGACAAAGGAGAACGTGAGGACTAATTCAATAAAACAGTGATAAAACAATTACACAAAGGTACTGTCAACACAACTTTGAAGCGTGCTGTAAAAGATGACCTGCTTCTTTTGAACAAACACCATCCACCTGAAGCTTGAAGGTCAGCTTGTCATCCATTACTGTGCCAAGATTCTTCTACTGCTGCACAAACTCAACAAATCACAGATGACATGAGGACGGACGTTTCTCTTTCTGGTCCTGCTCGTTGCTGGTGTCTCTCTGTCTCTCATCAGGCACAGCTGTGGCTCAACCAACGCTAATGTCATGTTAGCGTGCTCACAAGAGCAACATGCCGATGTTGAGCAGGTACCATGTGCCATCATCTTAGTTTATCTTGTTAACGTGCTAACAAGCGCTAATTAGCGCTAAGCACAAAGCACATCCATAGAGCACGGCCAGGTGCATCCAATCACAATGCAGCTCCACCTTCATTTGCATATTCTGCAAAAAACATCAACTTGTCTGCAGTGAAAATACGACCACACCTCTGCTTGAGAAGTGAGATTACATGTACCGGTATAATACTGCACCCACAACCACACCACACTATACCAAACAACACCGTACACTATCTCAGTACAATATACATTCTGTAATGAATGAAACGCAATGAAACGCCCCATCTATTTGTAAAAATAATAATTGTATTCATACCCCTTTCAAACGCACCAGAAGAGCCACAAATGATTATACTTGAACACAACGGATCATTAGCACAGCCAGCTTGACTCCACTCCCTATCCTCGGAGACAAATCTCATATCATACACCATCACCCTCGGCGAGCTGCTTAGAGACAAAGACTTTTATTGTGTTCATTGTAGCTCAGAGATTTATGCCCTCATATGGGAATTCAATTAATCTAGCAGCTAGTCAATGGAGTGTCCCTGGTGGACCAAAGACATGCTGGGAGGGATATTCAGCTACTCACACCACCATTTGTCTGGACCGGTGTTTGACACAGGAAGGTAGGTTTATATTTCTCATGTCCTATGTGCAGCCACATTCAACCAGCATCCGTCACTCGGCCTCCTCTATGACACGCACAAGCAATCTGAGAGAGTGAGAGCAGAATGAAGGTTAATGGAATGAACGTCTGACCGTTACGTCACACGAGTGGAATGAAACCTCCCTCTCTGCTGCTGAAGAACTCCTTAACAAAAGCAACAGTCACTTCAACGGCGTGAATGAAGGTCACACACTTGCAAGCCTACAGGAGACTCAAACACTGCGTCAGCTACTGCACATACACATCATGGTCAGATGTGTATGTGCATAGTGACATAGATATGAAGAGGTCAGACTCAAAGCGTGCACATGTGACACCTGACACTGGAGAACGCCCTGCGATCAATAGACCTTCAGTTACAGGAAGTTCTCTACTCCAAAGCAACGGTTAACGAATATTGTGGTTCTGCTTGGATGTAATCGTCACGAAGAGCAGACAAAAGGGATTCTCTGTGTCTGAAAAAATGTGTTATTGTCATCACCAACTTGTGTTAACTTTTAAAGGGTCAGTTCACCAGATTTCCAATGGAATCACACATGTAAATCCATGTAAACGACCACACTCTCCCTCTCTCCTCCACCACCTTTGCTCGTCTTTCTCCCCCTTTCTGTTCCCACACAGACACACGTCTGAATGCCAAGCTTAAGCGGGTGGATGTTTATATTCACGGAACCAGAAGAAGCTTCTCTCCCTGCTGCTCGCTCCCAGACCTGCGAGTTGTTTAAAGTCTGCCCTTTACTATCTGCCAAAGCGTTGGCACTTTCTACTCTTCAAGTGAGATGGAAAACCGCCTGCGGTGAACACAGTCTGAGGACAGACGTCGTGTTTCAGGCTCTGATTTTCATGCGTTCCAGTGTGTCTTGTGCAGAAGCAGACAACACCGCGGTATATTGAAGTGAGCAGACGGTTTGTGAGCATGTTGCAGAATATATATACATGTTTACCATATGTCCCCTGTGGCTTTCAAGCTCAATTAACTTCAACAGGGAAGCAAATTGAACTCTCCACAGCCTGAAAGTAGAGGTCCAATTACTCCTTTATGAGCGGCGTGCTGCTCAGAGGGATGGGTCTACTCCACAACGCAGCCTCCACAGAGAGGCAGGAGGACTATCAACAACGTGTCCTGATGAGAGCTTGCAGCGCTGCAGGGAGTACGGAGACGGCACAGCATCACCACAAAGTTTGTCAGAGACAGTTTTGTTTTCAGTGCGGCCAAGTTTCCATCAATGACAGCAGATGTTTTTAGTGATGAATGGAGAAGAGAAAGAAAGTCACAGCAGCCGATACTGAATAATCACGCTTTGTGTCCATGTTCATTAATGAGATGCACCCTCATGTGTCCATCAACACTTACTCATTCAAACACACTTGCATGTGTAAATGTGTCCATGAGTGCAGTTTATTTATGAACTTCATATTAAATGCCAGAGGTGCAGAATGAGTGACAGCAAGAGAGCAATATTAGACTCGGTGCTGGGATGTTCCCAAAGTGCTGAAGAGGCAGGTTTGTGTGTGTTTAAAATGCCAGGAGAGCAGTTCATTTCCAAGAAATCTCATTTCCACAGCATCACCTAGAATCCCCCTCTTCCTACTATAAGTCCACATATTCCACTACATTTCAGTCATCGCATGACTGCTGTTGTGACACATCTGTCGTATAAGCTCTTCATGCAGTCGTTGGTTGAGGACTCTGATTGAATTGCCAAGTTTCAAGAAACGAAGGAAGTCAAAGGACGTGAAATAGAAAGTTTTGAGCAATTAACCTGAGTGGTTCAAAATAAAAAAGTGGAGCTGCACACAGTCGAAGGACGTGTCAGTCGCTCTGATGGGGAAAGGCTGAGTCGACACACAGGTGATGGACACAGAAAGAGAGGACGACTGACGGGGGAGACGGAGCTGAAAGGACGTGACAGAAATGATGATGGTGCTCGAAAGAAAATATGTTTCTGAGTGCAGAGTGTTAGATAGCAGGTCTCAGGAGAATCACACGTTCCTTCTTTAGTCTTTCCTTTGGTGCAAAACTGCACCTTTCATGCATAAAATGGACACATTCACATTCACATCACAGAATAAGCCATTTCATCCTCCATCACTGCTTCATCCAGGATATCTCCTGAGGAAACAGATTCCTGTCATCTTCCTCCTGTAACTCCCCTTTACGAGAAATAAGGGGCAAGAGGATGGAGGAGGAGTTCTGAGAGATTAAACAAGAAAAGTCATGCAGAAGCTGTAGTGCATTGTTAATTTTTCCTGTACACCTGATATGTATTCTGAGAAGAGTTTGCTCTGTCCAAGAAATGACAATGTTCTGCTCCAGTCGTTCTGCGACAGGTTGAAACCTCTGGGTCGCCGCCTCCTCCTGCATTATGGAACGTGACATCCCGAGCTCCTCTCACAGCTCAGCTCTGCCTGGTAACTGTCTCTTTGTGTCTCCTGAGTGAACCCAGAGCTCCGAGTGCTCCGCCAGCCTGATGAGCAGTCAAACAGCTCTGCCCTTCCTCAAAGCACAACCACGGCAGCTTCATAAGGACGTGTCTTCAGGAAGCGTGACATGTTCATGGAGGTATGCGACTGATCGTGACTACAAAGGCAAACAGAGTTGTCTTTGAATGTCAGTGGCTGGCTGGACGAGGGCCCGTTTTCCACCTCTGCTAAATTTGAAACAGTGGTGATAGTATCGTCTTGACGCCGGCGGTCAAATAAAAGAAAGGAGTCAATGAACAGATATTTGGCGCTTGGTTCATGGTGGCTTGATTCCAGGGGCAGAAGAAGCTGCGCGTCTGTGAAGAGTTTCCACTTGCAGTCTAACAGCTCCGTCAATGGTTCATCTCTCTTTTGTGGACGCCTGCAGAATGGGAGCAGCTTCGAGAAAGTCACATGGCCTTTGAACCGACACAGATATAACATTCACACATATTTGCAAATAGATCAATGTCTGAGAAGAAACAGATACAAACAAGAAGGTTCTGGACTCTCTTGACTGACTGTCTGCAGACGACTGTCAACCAGGCATCATGACATCCAGCCATATACAGAGAGCCTCGGTGAGACAGAGAGGACCACTGCCCCCAAGGTCAAGTTCAAAAAGACATAGATCCTGAGGAGGAATGCCACAATCAATAGCCACCAAAGGATTCACCCTGTGTGGCTTCAGTCTGCTGGAAGACTAAACCTCATTATCAAGAGCTTGAGGTGCTCCGGGTGGACAGTTCCTGGTGGAGATCCTGTTCCATCGCGAGATTGTGTTCTAGTTTGGCAATATTTGTTGGGTAGAGAGCGTTATTGACCAATCAGAGGTATCAATACTACCTTTATGGGTTGATGCTAAGGCTGAGGAGCTCTTTGGTTGATCTGAGGAGGACTGATTAAACAGAACTGTGTGATTTCGAAGGCCAAAGCTTCACTAACAGATCTTTCAATGGCCTGTACGAAGCTGCATTTCTTACATTCTCCCTCTTTAGTTCGAACACGCCTTTCATTCCCATCACCACTCCACACCTGTAAGGATTCCTGATTGTATCCTGCACGGTCGTGCCGTTAGCGTGGTGATAAAATATGTTCGCAGACACGCAGGCAGATTTATAAAAACCCGTCCGAGTCCTCCAGACTGCCTCTGCTCTACTTCCACATTGTGACTCCAGCACCACATTTTTCCTTGATGACACGCAGACACTAACACTGTGAAAAGGTGAAAGCAATACAACCGCTGACACGGCTCGTAATAAATCTGCTTATTTCTGCAAAGCCACTGCCTGTATTACTTTCTATATGAGCCCCTGCGACAACATCGGGTCCAATCAATAGAGCAGGAACATCATCCATCTCTGAGACAGGTACATACGCGGGAAGAGGGTCTGATCTGGAATACTGAAGGGCTGAACTAACAGATGTGACATTTAGCTGCAGAACGCTGCAGTAAACCAACCAAAACATTTAATTATTCCTCCTCACTTACAGCTTAAAGTGGAGCGAACGCTACATGGAGGCGGAGCATTAAGCAAGTTTGTAATTAGAATTAGAAGATTTCTGCAGTTTCTCAGTCACAGTAGTCAAAAATGATTTATTTCTTCCATCCTCTTTAGGAACAATGTTATTTCTGTGACGGCGTAATGATCTTAATGACACGTCAAAGAGCAATAATAGATCTCTGAATGCAACAACCCAGTAGTTAGGATTCCTCTCTAGACTGTTGCACAGTCGGCTGCAACCACAACCGACTGTCTGGATAAATATTGGTACTGAGCCATCTTTTGCCCCGCAGAGTGCATCATTAGCATTAAATCTGTTAATCAGATGTGTCCGTGTCCTCCTGATGAATGCAGGTTGAATATCCGCTCTGCTGTCCACTAACTCCTCCTCTTCACCAGCTCGTTGCTTACTTAGCTTTTGTTCTTCTTGTTGTTGTTGAAAACAGCCGCTTGCTGCAGCTTAATTTCATGAAATAAGACTGTGATATGAGACTGAACCAGAACAAGTAAAAGCAAAAAACAATAAACTGTAGGACAATAAAAATGCACAGAGCTGAGAGGAGATGCAGGGAGATTGGATTGGGACATTAAACATATTTATATCTACGATACATATGATATAATACATGTTTGGTATTCACACCGACTGCGGGTGTGCACAATAAAACGGATGACTGTTACATTTCATGCTGCATGTTTATTTATTCTGGGTCTCTTTATTTACTTCATGTGACAAACCTTGTTGAAGTGCGTTTTAATGATCCTGTTTTATCACTGTTTTCTTGTACCGACTGTCTGAGACTTGAAATAAAGTCGTCTTAAATCGCACGGCTTCTGTGTTGATGAAAGACTCTCCTCCTGTCTACCAGCTGAAGGTAAGGCCGTTTGTCACCTCTCGGGGCAGTCCGGAGACGGTTGAGTGGGAGTCGGACAGACCCCGCAGCTCCTCACAGATTTACTCCGACAGTCTGGAACTCTCACACAGACACTGTAAAACAACCTCATCTTGTCCTGCTCAGCTGGGAACTATCTCTCAATCTATTCATTCCCCTCTGAACACTTCATCCCCGGATCTATTCCCCCAATTCCCACGTGGGGCGCCGAAGGTTAGCACACTAGATTGTTCCGAAATTGGCAGAGATTATCCGTCATCCATCTTAATCCTCTATGTCATGTTGTGACAATTTTGGCTTCTCATGCAGAGGATTCATTTGCGAGCAATCGTTGTGCAGAATAACTCTGTCGCAATGAAAACCTTCAATTTATGATTTCAGTTGCAGAACGTGCTTGTAAGACGTGTCCTGGCTGACAGTCAATTTGTACCGGAGAGCAATTGATGTCTTACAGGCCGACTACAGAGAGAGACCGCTGCGCCTTCCTGTCACAGAGGAGTCAAACTGATTGACAATTCATCTACTGGCACGGATGGACCTGCGACTCCCAGCCAATCAGGACTGACTCAGGTTCACACAACTGGCCTCTTACGAGGGGAAATCTTGGATGAAACACTCTTTCTAAGAACTATAGAATCAGCAGCACAGATGGAGGAGGAGGACAACATCGAGGTCACGCCAAACATCCTATTAAAAATCCTCCAGTCCTGTGAGGCGGTGCAGTTTGTGCCTGACCTTTGCAATGACTGACGTACAGAGAAACGTAACACAAACCCACGAAGACAAAGAGCCAGATGTTACCTGAATATCGTTCTCTGCTGATCTATGAATGATAATATGGGAAAGATCGAAAGAAGACGATGAACTTTAGGTTAAACTGCGTCAGAAGTCTAATGACAGAGGACACTGTTGTTCTTGTTGAATATAATAAGAGAAGAGAACAATGAATGCTGTAGAGCACCACAGGAACAACTGAGGCAATACACTCCTTCCCTCTTCTTGTCCTCCCTCCTTGCCAAGCAGCTGCGGTGCCCATTGATCCCCGCCGGGCTTTCAAAATCAATAAATCAACTATAGTTCCATTAAAAAGACACGAGAGGTTTGTCCACCTTGATGAGACCTGAGCATCTGCACGGTGAAGACATACATCTGAAGGAGAGTTTGTCCTTATCAAATGGACAATAATTCACTTTTAATCAACGTTTCCTACTTGAGTTAATTCATGTCTTATTTTTTTTGTTTGATTCGTATGTAAAAGTCAATTTGCTTGATATTTCCTTGAACGCCTCAATCAGTTCAGTCTATGGTTGATTTAACCAATAACCTTCCGGTGTACGATCGGCCGCTCTGCCACCGGAGCCACGGCGCCTGTCTAGACTGATACAGGTCTATACAGGCGCCGTGGCCGAGGTAGCTCCTCTTGCATCTGGCCAAGTCTCCATGCAAACACTTTGTTGAGTTCTGCAGAAGTTGCAATGTTTCACATGATTGTATTGTTACATACGATCACACAGTTCTAGTGTCGACTCTTAATTCCCCAAATGCACACACACACAAAACCACACATTGATTTATAAAGAGAGGGAATAAATGTGTTTATTCAGGTTTCCTCTCCCTTCCTTTCCTCAGCCCCCACGCACATTAAAACACACCATAAGTCTGACAACACAACCTAATTAGTGCATGATTCACATTCAATCCTCCTCCTTTAGTCTGCACGTCTTAAACAAACCAGATGTTCAGAACTACAAATATATCATGATCACTTTTACAATATGCTGTTCAAGCTATACGTGATATTTTGTCGACTGCAGCGACTCTAGCTACCAGAGTTCTCATCTTTCTAAAAAAAGTAGACGTTTTTGCATTTTTCTCTGCACTTCCGAGCGTCCGATTGCGTTTCCTGACACTGCTCTCCTCCCCGTATCCATCATAGCAGGCGGATCTGATTTCTACTGGTCACTACCGACTACGCTCCACCGCTCGTGCGCATGTTGTGTGTATGTGTGTTTGTGCTGGAATCAGCAGGGTGTTTAATTACACTGGCTCAGCTGGTGTGTATACACAGTATGTGTGTATAGACACACATGCTGTGTAGATCCACTGCACCCTTTGTGGGAGTGTTTCTGCTAATAGCGCTGATTTGGCCCGATCCCTCGACAAGCCACATGCCTTTGCTAGATTACCACAATGAACAAAGAAAGAGAGAGAGAGATGAATGAATTGATTCACAATAACTTCTCTTATTTAACTCAACCAGAGTTTTGATGTCTGAGCGAGGGCGTTATCAGCAGCTGTAACATCAGTTTAAAGCAATGCGTACTGTATTTGGATGCAAGGGAGCCGTTTCCATTGTAGAAGGTGCTGAGAAGATGGTTGGCACGACGACGAAACCTGTGCATTCACATGAAATGCACTGAACACACTGCTTCCATACTTTTATTCCTGCGTGAGAGTTATAGCCAAATAAAGCGATCGCCTTAGGGACGGAGAGAGAAAAGCTCTCCTGCAGGAGCTTCAGCACGATGTCTGCAGTGCAGCTAAAATAAAGCTGAGCAGCAACTCTCCACCGTGACCTTTTTCAAAGATTTGTAGCCCCTTCGTCTCTTCACAATGCAGAACTTTGTGAAGTCTTGCAGAACATCTGTGCATATCTGCTGGGAACGTCTTGTGCCTGTGTGCGATTTACAAGACGCACAAGTGTCTCTTGCACGAATTCAAAGCAGCTGTTTGGCTGAAGATGTGTCACAAAGAGGGACGACAAAGATCGTCAAAATTCCTCTCTCGTATTGTAATTACTGTTCGAGTCGTCTGATGATGACTTGGTGTTGAAATATCATTTTGTTAATTTGTCCAGGCTGAAGTATCAACAATGGTTGGATCACTTCCCGTGAAGCTTTGTCAAGAACTACGCGATCATAAAGGATGAAGGGTGCTGAATTTCCTCTAATGCCATTATAAGGGTGACATTTTGGGGTTATAGTGGAATGTCTCCGCAATTACTGGATAGATCAGTGAGGACGTCACTGGCCGTGTCTCTGGCCCTCTCTCCCCTTCATGCAGGCAGCAGGGATGCTGATGTACACAGTAAAGTTTAGAGGCACATTCAACACCAGCACTGGGTGAAAAACTTTAGAAATCAGTGAGTCTAGACTTGTCTGAACTGAAAACTGTCATCACTGCATTTAATCATCATCTGTAGCCCTGCAGAGTCTGACGCAGCTCTGTCACCACGGCTGAGTATGAGCTCTGACTGACATACCAACAAGCTTTGCTTTCGGGCGTTGCGGTCAGATTGCATCTTTTAGTACCCATAATACTGACTTTTGGAAACCTGTGTACAGCCTCTGTTGCTGTTTGTTATTGAGGTGTTAGATGTTCTCGACATGCTGCAGCCTGTATCTTCTCTTGTTAACTGAAGTGAAATGGATGTGGCAGTTAATTGCACTGTGACGGCAGGTTAATGAGAATTGATGCAGAGTGAAGCTGTCGCCGTTTGGAAGTAGACGAGCTCTCACACTGAAGCGTCTGTTCGTGCAGCACGCTGAAAATCGAGGGCAAACACAGTCAGTACGTCCAGGACTCCGGTCGGTGCCGGGGTTTGTGTGATTAATGTGCACAACTGGTTAAACGGCAATAGCATCAGTCACACAGTTATAAAACTGTACAATTATACTGATGCATTGTTGCCGTAGTGAAATTCAATCTGGCTCACCGTCGCTTGGCCTTTGTTATCAAGTTGATGTTTACTACACATTTATATAATCTTATCTCCTCTTCTAATGTGATGAAGGGCCATCCTTAATTAATGCTTTGATGAATCAGGCTGCGTGTTCTCTGCTAGGATCTTGTAACGTTCTGAGAGGTGTCATTTGTTTTGCCTGGTTAGACCCTTGTAAGCAAAGGATGATGGAGAGTGTGTCTGTCTAAATGCATACGCACTGGCTTTGGGATGTGTGTGTGTGTGTGTGTGTGTGTCAGGTATCCTCATGCTGTGGGGACCCGCTTCTATGAGGACGAAAATTCCCGACGGAACTGATTACAACTCAGGGTGACGACTTAAGTTCGGGTAAGTATCCAGGAAATTGAATGTGTGTTGATGTGATGTCGAATGATGGGATGTAAACATGAAACTGTGTGTGTGCGTCCAATCAGAGGCAAAGAGGGCAGAGCTGCTGGTACTAGAAATATGTGATCTTCCTGCATCCATAAAAGAAGATGACAAAATGCACCTCTGCCACAAACGGTGGAAATGAATGTGGATGCCTGTGGCTTGAGAACAACACATCTGCTACCCATGATGCACCAGTGCCTTAAAGATCCCCTGGAGAAAAATAATCTGCTTCGAATAATAATTTATTCCTCCGTATGTTTGACTGCTGGACACAATTGAGAAGTTTGGATCGCTGCCGCAGACATTTCGTGTAAATTTTTACTTTTTTATTGATATTGTTTGAGTTTTAAAGTTTGCAAAAGTTTAACTAAGCTGTAAAACTTTTTATTTTCAGAAAACATTCCCTTAAGGGCAGCAGATTCATACAGGTGCATTATTCATCAGTTTCAAATAAAATTGAGGCAAGAAAATGAAAAGTAAAGGCTAAAAAAAAGCTCCTGAGGTTCAAACTGTACCGAAAAACTATTTCAGTGCATCATCCTTCAAGGTATAAAGGCACGAGTCCAAGGATGTTGGCACAGCTTATCAATATCTTGCCCTTGGCTACAGAACGAGTAAATCATGCTTGTCTGCATCACACTGCTGAAATGTTCCATTATCAAAAGCGAAGGCCAAAGCTTCAGACACCCGAGGAATCTACTGCACGGGGCAGTTGGAGGTTTTCAGGTTTGTCCTAATGTGTTGATTTCTTGCACAATGCAGCAATGCTGAGAGCCAGCTAAGTTTCTGACACACTCAAGTCCGACGGTCAAAACCTACTGCAACTTTAATTTCTTTTAACAGTTGATTGATAATATTTCTATTATGCTAAGAATGTTGCTGATTGGCTGACGACAGTCTGCAGTGCAGGATGGGCTTTTGTCCATTACTGAAAATGATTTCAAATGTTCCTCATTACTGTTCCATTATTGTGGTGCAGCTTGTTAGCCGTCGCAGCACCTGTTGTTTCTCATTGAGAAGGGCAACGACGACTGCAGGTGATAAGACACGGAGAGGCTGTGCAGCCGACATGTACTGACTCAGACCGACGACAGCTTCTCCTGATACTACACTTCAACGTAAGCAAGCCACTTCAAGAAATTAGAAGGTCTGGCCTGAATGAAATATCATACACACTGAATGCGGCGGCTTACAAACACACACACACATACACGGGAGCCAGTGGTTTGGTTGCCATGGACACCATTTCAGGTGTTTGGGGCTCGATTGGCACTTTGCACAATGGTCTGCTAGCTCCTGTGCTTGTCTGAGTGCGTGCACGTTTGTGTGACCTTAAATGTGTGTGTGTTTGCAATGATGTAACGGTGTCTGTCTGTGTACCCAGCACATTCAAACTGTCTGTGATCAGAATCACAAAAGATTCTCTCTACCACACCCTCCTCACTCGCTCTGTTCTTTCCCGCGTCCCTCCCTCCCTCCCTCCCTCTCCTCTTCTCCTTTCCTGTCACCCCCACCTCTCCCCACCCCATATATGGACAGTCAGAGTAGTGGGTCAGACTCCTCCAGCCCAGTCCGGCCCAGAAGCCCACTTGTCAGGCTGTAATTTGTGCAGGGAGGCAGAAAGACGGATGGGACTAGGACGCAGAGAGAGGCAGAGATGAAGAGAAAGAATAAGAAAGAAAGACGGCATGAAAAGAAGAGTAATGGTGAAGGTAAGTGGCTGTAAAAGGTCTGATCAGTGATTCATTCCAAACCCGGAGACCAAATACAAGAGAAAGCTGGCTGGTTGAAAGTCAGAGAGAGTGGTTATCCTCTTCCAACATTATTTAAGTTGCACCAATAATTACCTTAGTGGGGAGCTCGGATAACTTTAACATCACAGCCAATCCAGTTCTCTGGCCAAACATAGATATGTGAGAGGTCATCATAGCCTCTCCGGTTGCTGTAATGCATCACTGCCCCCAAAGCCTTGTTTGTTTACTTAGTTGGCTTCTCATTTGGCAACACACTAATCCAATAAAAACAATCTATTTCACCGGGATGTGCTCGCCTGATAAGTGGGTCATGCCACCCACTAAAGTAATATGTACAGCAACGTTTTAATGCTACATCAATGTACAATATGCTAGTAGTTATTTTAGTATGATTGTTTTGACTATAGCTGACAGCGTGTTAAAATTGCTCTGAGAAACAAAAAAAAAAATCTATATTTTTTTTAAGTTTCATCAGAGTAATATTTGATAGTGTGATTCACAGCCGGCACCGTCTCATCTGTTCTCACTATCACTAAGTGGTGAGTAAAAAAGAAAGAAACAAGTGACGTCAACCCGGAGCACTACAGCAGCCGAGCATCAGAGGTGTGTTTCACACGTTAAAGAGCACCAAATGATCTGTGATTTCCTGGAGGGGCAGGTTCTTCACAGGAGTCACAGCCAGCTACATTCACCAGACGCAGTCGATATCTTATTGACATCCTCAAGTCTGCACGAGTGTGCACGGTTCTATTGGCATGCAAGGAATCACAAACAAGGACGCACACATGAGCTTCCTCTGATCGGTGTGTTCTTCAAGTGCAGCACATTACTGTACTCAGATTTAACACTCAACACTCCCGCTCTGCACTCACACACACTCACAGTTAACAAGCCACTTGAGTGTGAAGAACTTGCGGCCAAAGAACAGCTACAACAACACCTGACACTTCTACTGAGACACATAACAAGGTGCTGCGCTGCAGCCCGCAGGTGGAGACGGCATCATGAGACGTTCAGCAGAGTAAGCAAGTCAATAAAAATCATGGAGCGGATTAACAAAAATGCTGAGAGTTACAACAACACACAAACACATATTATTTAAGTCATATGCATGAAAGCTCACCTTCATGATGCATCCCTCTGTCTCCAGACCCCGAAATGTTTGTGCTTTTATGTGTGTGTGGTGTGTGTCAAAAGTCTCACAGGAGGGTGTATATCCCTCACTGCAGTGAAAGTGAGTCTATCTATCTATCTATCTATCTATCTATCCTCTTCTCACACTTTCTTCATCTTGCTCTCTCCTCTCTTCTTATGTTTCCTGTCCTCCCTCCTCTCCTCTCGTCTCAGCGTATCCAGTGATAATCCACCTCCTTCTCTCCACTCTCCTGCTCCCTCGCTCCCTCCCTCCTCCCTCCCTCCCCCTTGGTATCTCCCCACCCTCTCCCTCTAATAGAAGGCTCACATGTCTCTGTTCTCCCATGTAGACACAGAAAGGGAAAAGAGAATGAATAGATGGTCCGGCTCTCCTCTTTTCTCATCGCCCGTCCATTCACATGTCGTGCTTGTCTCCTCTCATCCAACAGTGTGCATGCTGCCCTTCCCATGCTCCCACTAAATAATGATGATCACATTAAACAAAGAGGATCTACTTTGATCAGAAACACAGTAAATCTGCAGGAAGATGCCTCTCCTGCTGATGATTCATAGTGAATCAATACTATCATACCGCCATACATCTGTATGTACGTTCATTTTATTTGATTAGTTTCTGTTTTGTTCTGCCTCTACTCTGCTGGACCGTATTTACTGCAGTCAGCAGATATGCACGGACACATGACACACACTAATGCAAAAACATAAAAAGAGAATGACAACTGGGCTGTTACATAGCAGTTTATGGCTTTGATGTCCTGTTCCTATTTGTTACTGAGACAGAGGTGTAGGCTGCAAGAGAGAGATGCTGCACAGTATTCAAGAGTAAATCTCAGTGCGAGTGAGTTCACTGACATCGAGTCCAAGTGACTAATATGCATGTTTGAAAGGGAAATGGTTAAATTTAAACTTCATTCTTTTTGGTTCGCAATGACAATATTGTCAGTGCATTGAAATGCTGTTCAGCTGTTCAGATGCAGAGGAGGGATGGTCAGTCTTTTGATATCTGTCTGCTGTGCACTGACGTATAACTTCCAACAGAGGGCACTGTTACACAATCTTTTAAAAACAATTTGTGCTACCTCTTCTCGTTCAAGCGTGCATTGTAAATACATTATCTACAGCTTTACTGCATTGCCAATAAAAGCCCACAAACAAACACAATTACAGTATAGAGTATAATTTACAGAGCTTGGAGTCACAAATCACTTGCAAGACTATAAGAATACCTTCAGGTTGAAGACTGTTTATGTGCACATTAATAGATCTACTGTATGAGATAATCTTCTGGATTGTTTTATCATCATCATCATCATCATCATCCACTATATTATTCCAACTATGTAGATCACCTGACTCAACAGTACAATATATACTATTTTATTTATTTATTCTATTTAACATAAACTTAATCATAGACTCTGATCTCATCTTGTGTCCACTGCCCCCAAGTGGCAGAAGGCAGCTACTGCAGATAAAAATTCAGAGAAGAAAAAAGAAGAAGCAATGGAGGAGTGCAAAAAACCTTCCTTATCCATACTAAGTTAATGACATTTAAATTCAGAATCAATATACATATATATAACAAACATCTGCAGGCGTAACATAGAGTGAACATGGATAGTGAGTTGAATAATTTTATTGGCCATTCGGTTCATTCCTCTGCTCACTGCCACATTCTGCTGAAATATGTTGAAGTCCAGTGAACACAGGAGGCGATATAAAACAAAGTAGTTTTCATGTCTCATCCATCCTCTCTAAGATATGAAACACAGCATATCTGTGTCTGGCTGATAACTGATCAATTATGTATCTGAAGCTGATTAATTGGTTGAAAATGTAAATTGGCTGCTGATATTTGTACCTGCTGGGATTTGACATTTCACTCTGCCGGGCGTCACATATATTAACTATATTATATCGATATTAACTCAGAGCATCTGTTAACCAGTCAGATGATGAAGTATTTCAAGTGTGTAATGACTCAGTTTCTGCTCTGAATTAAAAAAACACTTCTGCTCTTCGCTCTGTCTCTCATTGACAGTTCAGCTTGTGAGTGTGTGAAAAGAACTGGTTCAGGACATTTCACAGCCAATCTCCTGGTAGCGGCTCCAGCCTTCCTCTGCCATATCATCATGAAGGTGGGGAGCCGTCGGATGCTGAGCTTCATGAAAGGTCAAGCTACTGTTAGTCTCTTATCATTGTCAGCTAGCGCTGCAAGAGGCTAGGCATCATGCTGATGGACTTTTCAACTGCCTGCTGATTGGATGTTTTTAACCAAATCCATCACTTTAATTCTTGACATTTAATTATTCTCTAAAATGTTAGTTATGATGACGTTATCTTCCCGTTAGGATAACGTGCATCTCCAGTGCTGCAACACAAACACACTACAGCAGGATGGGGTCTCTCCAACACCATCCTGACCAAAAACAAGTGCATCCTTCAGATGTGGTCCGAGCTGCTGGAATGAAGCGAGACTTCCTGCAGACTTAATTACTGCAGTCAGTAAGGTTGTAATCACACTGCAGCTCATAAAGTTCACATGGCCTCTTGGAGATGAGCTGAAACTAACCATGAGTGTAGTGTTGCATTGTGTCAAGAGTCTGCAGCTGAGATCCACTGAGTCATTATCTTAAGCTAATCACACAGGAAATGAGACGTGGATATTCAGAAAATGCGGTTCAGTGGTGCGTCAGCAGCAAGCCAAATCCATAATGACCCTCGTCGTCCACTTTATTAGACCCTTCAGGCCATATTGGAAAATTGAGAATGCATTGTGGCGGTGAAATTCAATATACAGCAGTTTAAAAAAAGATAGGAGTGTGGCGAATAATTAATTAGATTATGACACGTCAACCTCTCTGCTCTGCTCAATGCAAAGCATCCACAGTAAAGAGCACAGGTGCTTCCTCACAAGAGAGGAAATCACTCAAATATTGATGCCAGGTGTCTAATCTGATGATATATGGATTCCACATCACTGAGCACCCTAGAATCACATTCAAAGAACACACTTCTCTTCTCCGATGACTGTTGGTGCTCAGAAACTGACTAATGAGTTGCAGCTAATTGCCCAATTAGTTCACCTCAAGAGAAAGCAAGTGGCTTCCAGTGGTGTTCCCTGTTGGTGTGTCAGTGTGTGTCAGTGTGTGTGCTGGTGAAAAGGTGCAGGGACACAGATACAGAGGGATCAATCTAGCAAACATTAACAAGTCCCAGGCAGTTCAATCGAAAAGTCGGGTGAGACTTAAAGCTCAAACTGACGTCCAGCGTACTTCACAAAGGGGAATCACAACAGCAAGTAACACACACACACGTGCACACACACGCAGCACGTTCATGCACATAAATGCAGTGAAAATGTTTTGGGATGCATTTCTCATTTGTACATTTAGATATTTTTTAACATTAGGCAATAGCTCCCTCTAGTGTTCTTGACGTCTTACTGAGTACTTATCGATCAGCCGATGATTTTAAAGGTATAGTGTATCCAAGTACTTCCATTTCATGCACCCGAGTACTTCTAATCCTTTGTGTTTCAGAGGCTATATATTATACATTTTATTTTATGTTAGGTAATTTCAGAAGTTTTCAGACTGACTGGCTGTTGGGTGGGTGAAGTTGGTGATCAGATGACTGTAAGGCGACTGGACAGACATTAGATGAGTGTTGATCCATGTGATCGGTAATCAATGCAACAATCAGCCAGTTGCAGCATATTTAGCAAGTGAACAGAGGAGAGGAAAACTTAAAGCTGGACGCCTGGACACAAGGTGAACGTTGCTGCTGCGCTGCAGTGAAGCCAAAGCCAGGCCGTCAAACAGGGAGCCAAACAGCCGAAGCATCACTGTAATTGGTTCCCTGTATAAAATAAAGTAATGGGAGTGCGTCGGGTGATTGATGAAAGTAAGCTTCTAGCCAACAGACATATAAAACCTGTGTCTAAATATTGTTGCGAGTATAAAATCCCTCCCTTCTACTTCTGCAAAAGGAGCCCTGAATCTTGAAATGAATTCCTGGCATGTGAAATCTCTCCCAAGTTTAAATCATCCCCTGCAGGCACCGAGGTGCTTTCATTCTCTGGCTGTCGACCACATTCAGAGTGCATCTTGCCTTGAGGACATGATAAAGAAAACCTCTTAATTAATCAATCACAGCTCCCCAGCAACACTTACACTGTAAGATAACACGTCTCACTGACAGGAGATGCAAAACAACGCAACACCGAACATCTTAACTGATCCAAGCCTTCTTCCAGTATTTACGAAGTGTTGAGAGGCAGCTACAGCTGAACCCGCAGGGGGAACATTTCCTCCTGCCGACTTACTGTCAGATAGAACTCGCCAATTAAAAATGAAAAGAATACATGTGTCTGAGAACAGCTGTATCTGTATTCAAATGCGGCTTTGGAAGTTGAAGCCCAACGTCTTCCTTTGGATACTAGGACTGATACCGTCTGTTCCCTCTTAGGAAACCCCCCCTGGGTGGGAAGTGCTCGTCTTCTTGGCTCTTTAGTTACTGAGATCTATGACTTCACTTGGACCGGAGAGAAACTGACTCAGTGTTTGTCAAGTCGCTGCTGTACGTGTGACTTGACTCACTAAATAAGCCCGAGGCACTCTGCATCCAACTTCCTGTTCAATTCTCCTTCCACTCGCTGCCCATATATCATGAACATTTTGTCAGCAGCAGAACTGCAGCTGGTTCATTAGGACTCCTGCAGGTCTGAGCTCACTCTGTTCAAGGCGCTGCCATTAATTAATAAGGAGGTTTTTTCTCATGACTGGAGTGCATCAGTCTGATGGAACACACAGCCGGTGCATCAGATGACATGACCTTTGTCCAGCTGAAGTTAAGCAACAGCACATTTACCATGACAATGGTGTTAACTAGTAGGAAGTGTGAGTGTAGGTGTGCAGAGAGGCTGATTCATCATCCTAATGGGTTATGCAGACAGACTTGGAGAGCAGCTCTCCGGAAGTGGCACTGTTCCCTCCAGCATCAAATATTCAACACACACCTTCCCGTCCTTCCTCTGACTGAATCTCTACACCCTGAGGCACTCAGTAGGATGCTTGTATTGTTTACCTGCAAGCAGCGGGTCTGTGTTGGACCTCACATAGCTTATTGAAGAGCACAGACACATGAAAAGAGAAAGTGTAAATGATCTTGTTCCTAATAAGAGAATAATAACAGGAGATCTGCTACACCTTAAAAATGCAGACACTTACTTTGTCTTATATGTACATGGTTTGAATTCCCTCAATACTCTGAATACGACAAGTAATATACTAAATTCTGTAATCAGGGCTGTTGGAGCCAGTTCACATCCCAGCTCATCAAATACAGTCACCGAAGCAGACGTGGCCGGCTGTCCACTAACTCCCATATAAAGAACTTCACGACATCACGAGAAGCTCGGAGAAAGTGCTTCTGATGAGAGATGCGCGTTTATTTTAACACCAAACCTGATCTTTCCCTAATTATAACATATGTTGTACGTGCCTAAACCTTACAAGACCTCAAACATAGTGTTGATCCATTATAAAGAATAACTCTTGTGGAAAGCGATCAGCTTTTACCGCCACTTGTTGCAGATGAGACAGTTGTCATTGTTAAAGTCACAAATTATTAACTCCTGGTTTTGCAAACCGGAATTGATCACCGATCTTCTGCCGCAAAGTCTGCCGCAGATGCCAAAGGGTGCATTATACATCAGTAAGACACAAGGGGAGTAAGAAATCATCCATATTCCATGAGCTGGAAGCGTCGTTATTTGATGAGAACATCTTGCCTTCAACTAGAGATTCAAAAATTTGCAATGTAAGCACCAAATGTTTAGTTAGAACATGTTGAAGCCGTCTGTCAATCACACAACTGATATAACTATTCATTGTTTGAACTTTATAAACAATTCTGAATACTATCTCCATATTTTAGCTGCAATATAGTCCAAGCAAAGCCTCCTAACCAGCCCTGGTCTCCAGCACTGACCACTTGGATACAAACTACATCTTTGATTATAAAACTTGATGCCTTATATCAAATCCTTCCAGTCACAGCCACCAATTACCTTCCAAATATTATATTTTACAACATAGCTCTGTCAGCCTGATCCTGATGTTCAATGAATAAACATTTAAGTACCAACACTTTTTATCCTCTACTTTATCAAAACATTGAAAATGTTCTACTATCCTGTAATTTATCAAAATAAAAGCAGCATTTCTTGAATATCTATCTCTCGACTGACTGACTCAAGGCGGAACATTTAAGCTCCCTTCTTTTTGTCTCCGCCATCCAGCATCATTCCACCTGTTCCTCCAGCTGAGGTCTCCAGAACTTACATGTTCCGGTTTGTCCCGCCTGTGCAGCCACACGCTGGCCGAGTAGGCCTGCTGCTGCACTGCTGAAATGATAGATGTGGCAGGCATGCCGTGCCCTAACCCCCCATCCATTGGCCCGCAGGTCCCTCTCAGATCCGAAGGGATGGATGGTTAGTTGGATGGAGTAACTGGCTTTAAGTCAATATTGCAGAGCTCTTTATTCCAGAAGACTCCTGTTGGCTTTAGCTGAGTTGAGGCGGACGGTTAAAACACAGATGTGTTAGGCTCGGCTCTCAGTAGATTGTGATCAGGAGTTCCAGCGAGTCAGGCATCCCCAGTGTGGAAGTGTATGTGTGAGGGAGAGGATGAGAGTGGAAGGGGGAGGGGGAGGGAAACAGAGAAGGAGGTAAGAGAGAGGAAACAGAGAGAGGGAGAGGGTTCAAGTGATGCTGCTGCAGCATCATTGAAGAGGGGAACACCCCTGGAACCAGCAGCCCTGATGAGCCCTTCATCTCAGACAAACTCTTCCTCCTCCCTAGTTGTCTAATCCATATTCCTCCTTGCATCTCCTCAACTCTTCTATTGGGACTTCCACACTTCCTCCATCCCTCCCTGCTGCCATGTCTGTCTTTCCCTCCATCTATTTGTTGCAAACACTCTATAACAGTTACTAACATTTACATGTCTTGTTGTCAGTTTTGTGAGGTCGATGGCTTCACTTGGACCGGATGGAAACTGACTCCGCAGCCAACTCCTAATCTGCGATTATTCATTTTTCCATCCACTTTTCTTGATTTGTTTTTTGACTCAGTACAATCCCAGTTACATATGTTCAGTACACACACACACATATAACCCAACATGAACAGCATGTCTAACATGCGGCTGCCCAAAATTTCCTCACGTGCACTTAACATTTCAGGATGTTTTGTCTTTGATCGTCAGTGAAATAAAAATATATCATATGTGAAGGATTTGCTTTCTATAGAGTATCAAACATGCACGTGTTGTTGGTGCTTGTGTACTCCATCTTAAAAAACATGCTGACTCATGCCTAAAGAAGAGTCTGGTGGAGTGCCCTGCATCAGTGTCCATCAGTGGAAACACGGGCTGAATACTGAACCGAGGTTAATGAGGGAACTTAACTGAACCCGGGCCAACTCAACCCACAAGACGCCACAGTGGAAGGCTGAAGGCTGAGGAGAAATGCATCGCATAAAAAAGCTTCCATTACTCTGGATGCAGCACAAATGATGCACAACGTCAGATGTCATTTGTTAGGAGCAACATTGCAAGCAATGAAATGTATATGCAGAGGTGTTATCTCAAGAGACTCTTGCAGGATGCAGGTTATTAAACTATAACTCTGCACTTGAAACAAGGGTGGGAGGGTTCAGTTACTATATCTAACCAGTGCAGCGACTATAAAGCCCATTCTGAGTCCCCAAAGTCTACTGACTTTACGTCCTGAATGGGATGAACATCCGATATTCTTTGAATTATCATATCTAAAAACAAACATTGTACACAAGTAGAAATTAAATCTATAAAAGTCCTTTGTTTGGTTGATGGCTGCAATAAATCCACTGTCACATTGTTTCAAACCACAAGAGTCTGATGGTTGCACCATAGCTTCCGTGACCTTTTCAGTTTCAGTGGCATCCAAAAACTCGTCAGCCAAATATGCCTCAGCCAGAATCAATAAACGCTCCCTCAAACAGTCAATAGCAGTGAGGATCAGAGACATCCTACCTCCATCGCTCGCTCCTTCACTCTTAAAGGCTTGCAGTCCGGGGGAGTGGGTGACCACCAGATTTGTCCCTTCCAAAAGAACTGCCCTTTAAATACTGTGGTCCACATCAGGCGGGTCTTATGGTAACTCTGGAGAGGGAAAGGTTAATGCACACTCTGTCCTGTCGAGTGGGAGGATTAAGAGTAACAAAGAAAGAATTAACTTGTGTTTAAAAAGCAATCATTCATGTGATTAATCCTTTAAAATTGGTCTTTCACCCACTAGACTTACATACTGTTCCCTCAAACGGACTTCTGCCTCTTCCTGTCCTCTTCCTGAGGTTAAAACCAGTCTCTGCTTCTCTGTAAACTCTCGACACTTTCTTTCTCGCCTCCTGTCACAGCGTCTCTGTGAAACACGTGAGCGATCATCTCAAATCTCTCAGAGAGAAAAGATTTTCTCACTGCACGCAAAGACATTTCAATCACTGTACATATGTAATCCTATTTGTGGAGGATAAACCCATTTACTCTATATATTCTGAAATCTTTGCTCCTTAATTAGGCTGAGCTGTTACAGAGAAGGTGAAAGTGGGAGTGTGTAAGCTGTGATCAATTAGGATCTGTGAAGTGTTATCCTTCTGTCTCTCTACTTTATTACGTACTCCACTTCCTGCTCTTTTCCCTTCTATATGTCTCAGCATGCTCTCTTGTGCAGCCAATGCAGAGCCAGTAAGCATGAAACAGATTAAAGAAATGTCACAATTGTGGAAACAGGTGGACCCAAATGTAGAAAATCAGCAGGAACCTGGCAGATCTAGATGAGCTTTATTTTGAAAAACAAAACAAGAAACAGGCCAAGCAGAAGCCGCAGGAAAAGCACTGATCAAGCAAACTGAACAAAGATGGGACAAGGACAGAAACTAACACCAGAGCTAAATACAGCCAAACTAATGAGACACTGAGGAAAAGGTGGAATAGATCAGGGCGGGGCAGACCATCAGAAAGATGGGAAACACCTGAGAGAAGGAGGTGGATCAATCACACAGCAGACACTTTCAAAATAAAACAAACTAGCTGTGAGCAGCCTTGAAACGGGCCCCTCGCACTACTACAGCGTTTATAACAATTCCATGCAAATAGCTAAATTAGGCGATGATATTATGACTGATAATCAATATTTCTAATGAAGTGTGTTCAGGTCGGGACTCTTATCAAACATGTGAGGTTTGATGACGGTCCGACCTTGTGGAGCTGATTTATAGCGGATTGATTTTTGATGGCGAATGATGAAAATGTATGGCGCCGTAACATCCGGGCCGTGTGACGAAAATCCAAACATTAAAACAAAATGGCACAATCTGCTATACACGGAATAATATTAAGTCAGCAGTGAACAAATGTTCAATGGAACTTTTTAGAATTGCATAGGATACGAGCTCTGCTTTAATTAACCACTTGGGGAAGTGTGAACTAATGAGGCCAATGTCAGTATAAGGGAACTGTCCACTCGTTACGTTGAGGGGAAAAACTTTGTGGGGAAAAACTTTGTAGGCATAAACACGGCATAAACACCCCAACACCACCAGGTGAGACGGACTTACAATTTCGGAGAGGTGGAGAAGATCCGGAAGATCCGGCACATCAGCCACACCAACCGTCACACCGTTCAGACCACAGTGAACGCCGGAACCGAGGGAACCGAGGGAGCTAACTGAACCAACACACACCTGAGCAGTCGTAGTGCTGGCGGCTCCACCCCGCAATCAGCACAGCGGACCCACACCTGCTGCGGAGCAAGCAAGAGGGAGGGGGGGGAGGGATGGACCACAATGGCATGGTCAGAGGGACCCGTGCAGCTGGAGGACAGCATGATAGACACCACTTACTGTGCTATAACACTGATTTACTGTTAGATATCATTTACTGTGCTATAACACTGATTCAGTGTGTTCTCTTGTATGTTCTCTGTTTATTTAATACATTGCCTTAACTTGAATTCCTGTGTTGAATCTCCTTTGTTCCACCTCACACAACACTACATGTGTAACGCAGGGTTCGCTGAGCAATCAGTGGTAAAACACCAAGGAAGAGTCTGGTGAAGGTCAATCACAAGTTTTATTCAGAATTATAGGATTGGGGATTACACAGGGGGAAGTTTGGAGGATAGCTGCCCACGTCCAGGGTTTAAGGCACGCCAATCACTGCAAACAAGTTGAAAAGATAAAAACAGTTGCACTCGTGCACACATCACTATAAGAGGCCTGAACGTGCACAGCTGACCCCCTGGCTACAGCCAGGGGCCCACAGATAGTCTGCCTGCAATTCTAGATAAAACCACTTAAGATACTTAATACAATATTTAGACTTTAATTCCGTGAACACCAATAAAAAGAGAATTAAAACTAGAGCTTCCACTGCTGGCTGACCGCTGGCTGAGCCACTTACAACAGGTGGACGGCGCACAGAGTCACAGTACAGGTCGGCCGCCCTGACTGGGACTGAAGGAAACTCAGGAAACAAAACCAAACAAATCAAGAACACAAAACCAAACAAATCAAGAACACAAATGAACTGCACACCATCCACCTTACATCTGCACACAAAGCAGACCGAGAGAGGGCGGGGCATTTGCTTCCCCAGTTTAAATAGGGTGTCTTCTTCTCCTCCCCTCAATACGTTGGTACACATAAGGTTTCATTGCGTCAGCTCCCCTGCTGCACCAGTCCCCACATTACACCATCAGTCCAGCCTGTTACTCAAGCATTATATATATAAACAATACATCAAACAGATTATTCACAGACTTGACAGTCGTCAGGCTGATCAGGGTTCTGATCAATCATGTGAAATAACAGAAAGATCTGTGCATGTGGAGCTGAGTTACAACAGTCATGTTCTTCATGGCGAGATCACTAAATTCGCAGCCCCTTCAAACATGTGTCATCAGGACACACTCCATCCTGTCAT
>CAAKHC010017178.1:0-10895 GCA_901007825.1 Macroramphosus scolopax | reverse complement strand
AAAATACTAAAATGAACACTGGTCCGACAATACAGAGAGCGAGAGAGAGAGAGAGAGAGAGAGAGAAGGAGAGAGAGAGAGAGAGAAGGAGGGAGAGAGAGAGAGAAGGAGAGAGAGAGAGAGAGAAGGAGAGAGAGAGCCTCCTTATTCTCCCTCTGCTTTATTCTGTGTCACTAGTCTGAAGTTCTGTCAGTCAATCTGTCGGCAAGCACAAACAACTGGCTAAAAGGAATCAGAAGAGAGAGTCTGAAGAGAGACTGAGAGTACAGCTGGTAGAGAGACACAAGAAAGAAGAGAAGCAAGGGAAAGATGAAAGAAGAGGAAGAAGAATAGACGGATGAGAGAATGTGGAAACAACAGGGTTAGCGTGAAATATTGAAAACGAAACTATATAAGGATACGAGTTAAAGAAACGCTGTCTAGACAGAAGGGAAGGCACGGCGTCTTCTCTGCAGCTGTGACGCTGCGTGCACCCATCTGACATCAGGAGCAGTGCAGCACTGCAGAGACAGACAGAGTCCTGGTTTCAAAATGCAACTGTTTTATTTTATACACACTTTGATTATTTTACGATCAAAACAGAGAAATATGCAAATGAGACCAAATAGATTGTTGCAATAAAAAACAGAGATCAGGTGACCGAAGTTGAACACTGAGCAACCGGCTGCGGCTGCAGCACACCGGGGCTGCGGTGTTCTGACCGGGATTGTTCTTTGGCTGCGTGTCATGCGCCGTGTGGAACCAGAAAGGTAGTTTATTGTCTTAGTGTGCTGCTGGGCCTGCAGCAGAGTGAGTCCTCCAACTCATCAGGTTTCAATCCAGAAGAAGTCGAAAATCATCGGTGGTAAAGTCCAAGTCAACTTGCCTTTCTTTTCTTTATTGATTGGAAGAATTCAAGGTCTTGATTTTGGGTCACAAGCCTGAGAGCAAGTCATGTGACCTGGGTAAACACACGATCACCGTATTGTGCAGTAAAGTTTGAAACTATTGTTGGACCGGTTGTGTGCTGGTATGTGTGAGAGACGGGAGGACGGACAAAAGGGGGACACAGAGAGAGAGAGAGAGAGAGAGAGAGAGAGAGAGAGAGAGAGAGAGAGAGAGAGAGAGGAGGTGTGAGATAACTGGCAAAGGAGCGTTTGTTTTCACGGCACAGGCTGGCATGTCTGTGTGTGTCCACGGTTTGTCTATCTCAATCTCTCTCCCTCAATCTCTCGCTCTCTGTTGAGACGGTAAACACAGATGCTTCAGAATGCCTGCACAAGCAAACGCAGAGCCCTGTTCAAACAGTGGCACGCACACACACACACACACACACACACGCACACACACACACACACACACACACACACACACACACACACACAAAGAGACAGAAAGCTGGAGACAGAAAAGGCAAACCCAGACTCGAGCAGTCACCCAGGAGCCCTCAGAGAACCCTGGTAGGAAGATGTTATCTGTTTGTGTGTGTGCGACCTCGTGTGTTTGTGTGTTGCTCTTTCTGCACACACATTTCATGTTTATCATTAAATGCAAAGCGGGTTCAAAAGGACTGAATACAGTGGAAGCCTCTGGGACCGGAGCGCGGAGCTGGAACTTTCCGCAGGAGAACCACAGGCTGACAGACAGATTGAAAATGTCACGTCAACACTTGAAGACGAGCTTATTTTTGAAAGTAACAAATTTCTTTTGTCTGGATGAAGACCTCGGAGGTACTGACATTCTGCCTCGGGCTTCCCATCACTCAAAGCTTTACTATTAATGCAGAATACCGCTGAGATCTCGGGGCCACCACCAGCATTGTATCATATTACAGTTTGTGTCTGAGTCACCCAACCAAGGCAGCAGCATCACATCCGAAGACTCCATACAGAAGTGACTCTGCAGGTTTGTCTCCTAACAAATGGGGACAATTCGGTGGCTTTTGGCATTCAATTACACAAAACAACATTGGAGAGGATGAAGCGTATTGGCAATTTCATCTCTTTAATATATAAAGGGCCCCTAAACTCATTTTAAATGGCCTTTTCACAGTTGTATACACATCTTCAGAGTTGAATCCTCAAATTGTTCTTGAGGTTTAATTCCAAGAGCATCAATGAGCTGTCACTGCTGTGACTACACAAACACAGAGTCTGTGTCGTCTGTGTTCATGCAGACACACATACTGTATATTAAAACGCTCTAAAAGACTTCTTCCCTGTCCTTCTATCATGTCACGTCCTGTATGATCAGAAATGGATAACACTTAACCACATGACATCACTGAGATTCTTCGGATTCTTCAGACTTCGTGTTTAGTTATTTGTGTGGACGTTCTAATGTCCAACCCAGTATGTTTAGTCTGATGTCAGTGAGGAACAGGCTGAGTCTCAGAGCTGTTGGGACTCTGACGTTCATCCTCAATCACGTTTGCCTCCACCGAAGAGTAAGTGGTGGAATTCTAGATGGCGTTAACATTCGTCGTTAATGTCGCCGGACCAATCAGAACAGCCGTGTGTGTTGTTCTTAAACATTTATAAGACAAGATACACGATGTTTGTATTTATTGATGAGAACACAGAGCAGGCGCTGCAGGCCTATAGGTGCTGAATCCATAGCAATGTATCTGGAATAGACACTTCATTAATGGACAAAAGAAAAATAGAAAATCGAACGTCTCATTTCATCGAATTAACCGCAAACAGCCGTTAAAGGGAAATTGCAAATATTCTGAACCGGATTGCAGGAAGAACCTCTCGCCTGCTCCGTCCCCGGCACACAAACAGCCTCACATCCCCCGATGATGGAGCGTGCTACGAGTGACAAACAAGCAGTCAATCAATCAGAAGGTGCGTCGTTACATTCTGAAGAGGAAATAAGTGGAGGTGATTAAATTCAACCTCCCCGAGCCTTTATAGAATACATCAATTATGGAGAGGCTGAAATGAAATTTTGGCGTGATAAATTTACTTATAGAAACGTCCAGAGGCTGTGAGTTAACAATCCACATTGTTTTACCTTCTCTCCCTCTCTCTCAAACAACAAGTGCATCCAGTGCGGCAGCTGTGCGATTGTGGATTGCCAGTAAGAACAAAATTCAGACACTACAAGGTTCAATTTTCAGTAACTCTGCCTCCAGCTTGCTTCCTTTGCCCTCCATCAAACACTGCCCACAGGTGAGGAGCCGGTGAGGGATCAGGTGAATCCCACCGGTCGGCCGGGGCATCCGCCTGCGGGTTAAAAGAGCCGGCTGCAATGAGCTGATGTCAGCCTCCCTCAGACCGACACAAGGGGAAGAATTGAATGAAGTGGAGAACGTGTTACCGGTGCTGGGACTTCTTTCTATCCAGACTTTCTGATGCTAAAGGTTTAGTTACTGCAGATGGAACTGTTGTCTTGGCTCAAAAATAGTGTATGTTATGTCAAATGTATAGTGGCTATATTGTTATAATGACAAGTTATTTCTATGAAAATATTCCCACCAATTGTTTCTGGAATGATTTGTCACCTCTCTGTGGAAACTCATTGTCTCAGACACTTAACGACCCGTAACTGATTCCCCGGTGAGCCACAGAGTGCAGTAAGTAGGAAATAGTGTCCTCACACTGAGTCCTGATGCATTATGCATTTAATAAGCCGTGTTCAGTGCAGAGCACAAAATTATTTATGTAAACCTGAAGCATCTGAAGCAGACGTAATAAATAAAAACTGTGTAAACAGTTCTCTGGCTTCACTGAAAGGTATTTAAAGTATACAAGCATCCAGTTGTCCCTGTGAACTCCTGTTAATCACAACGCAGGGAAGGATGGAACACTCAGGTCCCTGCAGGATTCATTTATCTCTGGGTACTAACAGAGGCAATAATTACTTTAGGATCACATTTGAGTGTGATTATACTACATATCAGGTCACCATCGTTCCGACCCTGCACACATCCGACACAGCGTTTTCCTTTAAAGCCCTCTAAGCTCTGCTTGGCTCGTGTAATTGCCTCGATCTAAAACCTACGACTTGGTTGTGGCACTTTCAACTGATTTGTTTTGTTTATCCACAGCTAAACTCGGAATCCCGGATAATCTGTGCAAAAAAGAAAAAAAAAAGCAAAAAAAAAAGGAGATAATATCCCGTGTCTGTTCATCTTTCTCCTTATCCAAACAAACTCTGTTTGTCTCCCCGAGCAATAACACGTTGCTGCCCTAGATAAATATGACCCACGTCCCACACTAATGCAAGGAGGGCTGGGAAAAGCACACAGACGGACCCACACACACACACACACACACACACACGCCCATTCGGTGCAAATCAAAGCATAAAGACACTCGTTTCCGCTCACACTAGGACTGGCATTAACAGTGAGGAGGCAGCTTATTGATTAAGGTAACAACTACGAGCGGTGACTCTGAGTTTGTGGTGACCCAGCAGGTGGGAACATTCCAGGACAGATGCCAGGAACAACCAGAGTAGCAGAGGGCAGAGCGGAGCGACTAACAGGGAATCATGACGCTGCAAAACCAGCTGCATAATTAACCTTCAGAAAGGAAACTGTCAGGAATATGAATTGTTCTATAAGCTAACAATCATTACGTAAACCTCCTCCAATAGAAAGCAGCTAAATTTGATAGAATGAGGTCGTTTAAATAAAGAGGCGAACACACTGTTGTGTTGCATCTCCTCTTATCGACCCGCTAATGCGCCGGGGACATAAAGGACGGCATATTTAATACAATGAAACGTTCTCAAGCTCGTTTGTTTCCCTCCATGTTTGTTTGCGATAATGTTGCATGCAAATAACGTAGAAATCATAGAAGAGCCGAATAATCTTGAAACACTTTCACAATATTTTGGCAGCAGCTCATCTCCAGAGGCCTTTAAAAATAGTGTGAAGTACAACTCTCATTTACGGAACAAAAACGCGTCTGATGGATTTGCCAGTGTGCATTAAACAGATTACAAATCTAGACTGTCAACTTTAATTTGGTTCAACCTCGGCCCACACGGTTCTGTTTCCTGCACGCTGCCTTCTCCTGGTCTCCACTGAGATCTTCAGGTTCTCGCTGTGCAGAGACTGGAGATGAAGCAGAGCAGAGAGCTGAGATGTTTGAGCTTTAACTGGAATGAACGCAGCAAATTAACAGTGTGACTGACGGCCCGGCAGACGTAACTCAGGTCCAACTGAGAGCCGCAGAACACCGTGGCGACTCCGTCGTCGTTGTTCTTCACACCTCAGACAGCCTGTGAGGACGGTGACATCTCAAGACATGAAGACGCTACCGGTATATTTCTTTATCACACAAAAGACCACAACCCTTTTCAAACTCTGCCTTCAGTTCGACATCACTCACACACCTGTAGAGTTTCACGCCTGCATCATCCTCAGCTGTGAGACTATCTCGGTGAAGAAACTGGTTTTACTAACGCTGATAAAGTACCTGAACTGACCCTGTTGTAGTTCCTGCAGCAGCAGGCGCCTCCCGTCAGACCCAGAAGGTGAACATAAAATCCAGCCACATGCTGTTGCGGCTTTCCTGATTTAAGACAGCGGCTGAAAGGTCTTTTTTTCCTTCCAGTTCTCAGATTGTTGTTGAAGACCCTGACTGATCTGGAACGTGAACTATGGGCCAGCTCTGTTGCCTCACATCAGAGGTTAAACTCACTAACTCACTGACTGAGAGCAGATCCTGGCAGCCAGGATCCAAACCTCTGCAGAGTTCCTCCTGCACAGGGCTGTTATAGCAGCGGGCTGAAGACCATCAAGTCTTTACTGTGGCTGGTCCAACGTACTGAGTCAATGGGTCATTAATGCAGAGATATTCTACAGTGACGCTATTAAAAGAGCCCAATTGCTCAATTCACCCATTCACACTCACACTGAGGTCTATAAGGTGCCAAACTGCTATCACATTCAAACACATTAATACACTGATGGCGCAGCATCAGGCGCAGTTAAGGGTCAAGTGTCTCTGGAGGAGCCGTGAGGAGTCCAACCTCCCGATGGACGATGGCCGCGCTCCCCCCTGATCCAAGTCGCCCCCCTGAGCTGTCAGCTGCTTCCTTTAGCTCAGTGTCAAACGTCTCCCCGTTGGTTAGCAGCCGTCCATTCCCTGTTATCTGGAAAATTGCTGGTAAGTCGTGCAACATTTCTTCAACTGCAGTGAACCACTCATCTGCTTCTGCCACCTGTTGCTGCACTCAGGAATCAAACATGGCTGGTCTCTCAGGGTCGGCACACACACACTCTCAGCTTCAGGGTCACTCTGCGTCTGTGTCTGGTAGGTTTGTGTCGGCGTTCTGCTTGGATATCTGTGATGTCTCATTCGGAGCAGCTGGTCGTTCTTTCTGTCCCAGTTTTTGTTTTATCTCCGAGGTCAGGTCATCGTCAAGGCACATTTTGATGATCCGCCGATCATGAAGATCGTAACGCCAGTAACAACAGAATGTTTTTATCAGTAACCATTATGGGATTATTGAAGCTTAAACAATAATGTGATGGGATTGAAATGACGCAGAGTAACTAACTCCGCCTCTATTGTTATATTCTTTGAGATAATCTGTTGCCATGGAGCAGGACCTCCCTTTGGCATCCTTCATGTACTGACGTTGGATTACTTTGTCACTAAGGACAAAATCACCAGATTATAGGACTATATAAATTATGTGTTGAGATTTGACCGGGTTATGACTCTTAGAAGAAAGACTGCAAAGTGCATCCGTTGGGTTCAGAAGGTTCAGAGAACAGCGTGTCCTCATAAAGCACTAAAATGGTGACTTTGTTATTTTACCACAAGCTGGAGCCGGTTTATAAATTAGGATTTATTGTTCGTCCAGAAACCCGGGACGGTTCGGTCATCATCAGCTGGACACAAACCGTTTCTGTTCATGCCGCGAGGGGTAAAATAAAAGAACATGACTTTGCAATCCAAACAATCTATTATTTGTTTAAAACGCAGCGGGATGATGGAACCGAGGAGCAACATCTCCTCGGCCCTCCTCTGCCGGCTGCGGCCGCCTGCTCTGTTCGGTAAGAGTCTGGTTACGATCAGCGTGTGGAAACACAGCCAGAGATGTTTTTTCCTGTTTATACTGAGTAGGAGGTAATTGAGGAAGTCTGTTTCTCTCCTCGGGAGCTCTCGGTCGCTCAGCAGGAGATGTGTTACTCCTGAACGACACACCTCACGTCCCTCAAACTCTCTCTGTTTACCACTTTCTGCTCTCTCTCTGTCCTCACATACCTCTTCCTCTCGATCCTGCTCTCCTTCCTCTCAGTCTTCCGCTTGAGGAAATATCTGCTACTTAGTGGGAAGAGTGCCATGTCTGCCTCACCCTTGTGGAGCTGCACTGAAGGGGCGACAAGACTTTCTTTTCTCCTGTACCACAATAGGCGAGCTGAGCTTTGTGGCTACAACTGTGGGAGCTGTGTTGCATCTTCCCGCAGCACCTTCCTTTTAACCTTCATATCAGAAGACAGCCGGAACAGTTAAGTCGGCTCCCATGTGCATTGATGCATAACAATTAGTTCATCTTTGAGAAAGTTCCCAGAAAGCTCGGAGCACATTGAGCATGCAGAGACCCCTTCTCTCTCCCTCCACACCTGCTCATGCTTACCTGGAACTTGCCGGTGTAGTCGTCGTCCGCAGTGCCCTCTCTGCCCTCCTTCAGGGCGATGAGGGTGAAGCCTCGGAAGTAAGCGGGGCTGGTCGCGAGGAGGACCACTGTAGGGAGGACAGAAAGTGTGTGTTCACTCCACGGACACGCTGAGCAGTATGGAGGCTTTACTTTGACACATCGGGGTCATGCTGCATGGCAAACGGTCACCCCGGATGATGCCAGCGGGGACGGTCGCATCCCCGTCAGCATCAGCGTGAAGTCAGTAAATAGGGGCTTTGCATCTATATGGAGCCTATAAATCTGATGCAGGGAGTCGAGTGTGGGGGAATAAACCAGGAACTGGAGCTGCTGTATATAATGAGATGTGGGCGAAATCTTCTGCTCCTCTTTTGTTACCTAACCTTGCATTTCCCACCGTCCCATTTATCATGAAACCAGCTCCGAGCACCGAGACGGAAGACGTCAATATTTTCAATCTTCGTCAGTCTCGACTTATTTTGTACATAAAATTTTGTCCTTCACGGTTCCTTGATAGCTCGTGAAAAGTTGTGATTTATAAATGTCACAGCCGAACACATCGGAGATCACGGATTAGGATCCCAGTAGGGGGTCAGTAAGACAAGGTGACCAGTGATTATCATCCCTGTGTCCAAACTGGGACGTGCCAAAACACCGTCCACTCTGACATGAGTTTGAACCTTCATAGAAAAATAATTTAAAAAAGGAGAGACAGTTATTCAAATGTAATTTAAGTAGGAAACATTTTCTTGATCAGTTTTAAACTCTTGTGTAATGTAATAAGGCCGAATCCAAAGGGCAGGCAGGATAAGGACTGTTTTGGTTGCAGACAGATGTCTTTGTGTTCCTTGTGGCTGTGTGTCCGGTCCACTTGCAGTCAGGAAGTGGTGGGGAAGTGAATAAAGGTCAGACATTAACACCAAGTAGCTTATCAACCCACAACTGTGGCTGCAGGACCCGGAGCAGGCAGGCAGACTGGATCCCTCAGGCTAATGCTAATACATGTTAGATGACTTGGACTATTTCTAGTGTTGTGAGTGTGAGGTGGTCGAGTGAAGAGGTTTCCATCTTGTTAAACACTTCAGTGTCTGTTCTTTAGACAGACTTCACTTGGTAAATCTGGGGTTTTACGCACTGATTTCACAGCTGCAGAATGAAGCCACCTCCTACCTCTATAGGTGCTGCCAGGCTGGTAGCTCTCAGGGTCCCCCTCCAGTCTGACCCTGAACTCGTGGTGTCCATCCCTCCGGGTCCCCTGGGTCTGTGCCCGGAGGATCCGTCCGCAGTAGCCGTCCGACCTCCCTCCGGACGGCTCCTCCACGAAGGCGACGGCGTCGACCACAAAACTCGAGACGACATAGAGCTGCAAGAGCAGCAGAGGCAGAAACATTCCCATTCCGGCGCCGAGCAGCCCGAAGATGAGTCTGCTGTGGTAGTTCAACCAACAAGAAACACACAGTAGTGGAGAGCCGGAACAGTCCCAGTTCCTTTCCTGGAAACTTCCCCCGAATCGCAGCAGCGTCTCAGTCAGTGTAGAGAGAGATGGAGAGAGTTCATCCTGAAGTGGAGAGTGCGTCTGGGGCGCACCACGGCGGAGCGGAGAGAGAGGAGCTGCTGCTGTTCCCGGATCAGTGAGGTGTTGATAGAGAGCCTGGAGCAGCGGGTGGCCGCCAAATAACCGAGCGCGGCTGCACACACTGCTGTCTGCTTGACTCGGGGCGAGGGAAGGTCTAGACTGGAGCTCCGCACTTTAATACAGGATCCTCCTCCCAAAACACCCAGACACACACACACACACACACACACACACACACACACACACACACACACACACACACACACACACACACACACACACACACGCACACACAGTGAACGCGTTGCCCTGTGTGTGTGTGGGGGGGGGGGGGTCCTCACAGCTGCTTCCAGGGGAACATACTGCTGTTTTAATAGGACAACTACTTGTGAATGTTGTGGGATCCATTTGTGCTGGCAGGAATTTGGCTCGAGTTATTCCAAAATCAAAAACAGTATAAAGAGTAATAATAAAATAATAAAAAATGACCATAAATCTCATCTCAAAAAAGTTTATCATTTTAACTCCACTTACTCTATAATCGCGATGAATTCTACAACTTGTAAGAAAACCTTTACAACATTTACAAGTTGTTCCACTATATGGTGATTTATTTCAGGGTTAATTGGATTTCTTTCTGCATGAAACTATGCTGTGAGCCTCCCTCGGATCACCTGCTGACACTCCGACCTGTAAACACCGTAAACAGCAGCGCATCTTCACACCGGGAACGTTCGTTCCGGCCAGCAGGGGTCGCAAGAGGCACCGGAACCTTCCGGTTCTCCGGAGCCGCTGAACGCCGGCGTCAGTCCGCCGTCACTGCCGCCCTTCGGGCTTCCATCTCTCCAGGTTTTATTATGGTGCAGAGAAAAGAAGGAGGGATTATGGATGCAGGGTTTAATGTTTCATTGAATGTGCAGGTTGGAGCTGGCCGAGCAACTGGTGGAACTTAGAGGATATTTAGGTCCATTTACCTCTTTTTTTCTGAATTACAAGGAAACATGCACAGCATTGACTCATTTTCCTAATGTATTGATAACACGACAATCAGGATTAATACCTATATTTTAAGGAATAAATGTGTTTGGATTTGTGTGTCTATAATATCATTTCTTGGACAGACTTTGTTTCCACGTTCCAAACGTCTGTGTGTGTGTGTGTGTGTGTGTGTGTGTGTGTGTGTGTGTGTGTGTGTGTGTGTGTGTGTGTGTGTGTGTGTGTGCCTCATCCTGGGCAGCTTCACCTAATTGGCAGCAGCTCTCTGGAGACAGTTAAACCAAATAGAATCAACCTGCAGGTCTCTGTGTGATGGATCCCATCTGCTGGGACTCTGGGCTGACGTCCGGAGCGGAACTGAGTTGTGGAGTCGAAACAACCCAACAATCTTTGATTAGAAACCCCAACAAAGTAACGTTCCTTCATTAAACATACAATGTTTTTACATCACGTTCAGGTTGTCACAGACCTTTGACCTCGGAAGGATTCACCAGGATGACACAGAGTTGTGTGTCTCCTCTAAGATCTCTGCAGCCGCTCCAACACCTGCAGTCAGTCAACCTGCCAGCTTACAGAAGACTTTCATGAGTGCAATAAGATTCTGATGCAAAAAATGTGGGCCGAAAGGGTGTATTAATTATGAAAATTACAATGATCTTAATGTGTGGAAGTCGTTCCTCTGATGGAATATCAGAGGAATGACTCAACTGTGTAATAA
>CAAKHC010017172.1:0-13715 GCA_901007825.1 Macroramphosus scolopax | reverse complement strand
AAGAAGAACAGAACGTCCTGCGATGAGCTGGGAACAAACCTTCCACAGGAACCAGCTAATCCTCAGTTTACAGGGACACTGGCACCGTTCTGCACTGCTGCATCTCCCAGAGGGACGAGTGTTGATACTCACAGCTTGAGCTGATATCAGAGTATTTTTACAGCTGTCACTCATCTAAAAATCTGCCCTTGTTGTGTTAATCGTGTTATGAAATATAAACGACAGAGGATGTTTCTTCTTGCTGCTCGGTTGGAAAGTAGTAATCATCGATAGAGTGTCGTGTACCTGCCAGTCCTGAAATTTACTGGAGTTCCAATATTAAAATTTATCAACTTGAACTGCCGTCTTTCGCCGAGAAAAGAAGCCACGCCTACAAACATCTCTCGCTCTCTAAATAGTTGACCCTCTTACAACAGATGCACAATGTTAAATTACTACAAGCTCCTTCTCCGTCCGCCGGTGAGATATTGCCTAAGTTGAGCAATAACAGTGTTCATCTGATCCGGTTACCTTCCTTCCCTGCAGAGGGAATTCTCTTTCACCGATGCTCAAACTGCACCTCCGACAGAGGTGTGCTGACTTCACCCTCCCATCACAGCTGGTTCTTATGCTGGAACACGTATTATTATACTACGTTTCATTTTTCTGCCAGAATCCACAAAAGTGTCTCATTTTGCTGAATTGCAAATTTGCTTTGATTGTGCACATGACCTCTGCATGTGTGTGTGTGTGTGTGTGTTTCTTAGAGATTTGAGGCCCGTGTACTTGTTGCTGGAAAACACTGGAGTATTTCCAGTAGGGAGAAAAAAGTGTAGCATATAACGACCCAACTCCTAATGAAACAGCTCGATCATAACTAGCTTCTTGATACCACAAACGTCCCAAACGCTGAACTCTTTTTTTCTGTTTCCTACATTTTCTCCGTCTCTAAGCACTCGACCTGTGAATGCATGAAACCGACTCCTTCCTCCTCGAGTTCTAATTTACTGAAGCATAGAACCCCGTCCGCAAATCAAAACTGGAAACAGAAACAATATAGCTTTACCACCAGTACTATGTCCTTACCACCAGTACTATGTCCTATGTCCTTACCGCCAGTACTATGTCCTTACCACCAGTACTATGTCCTTACCACCAGTACTATGTCCTTACCACCAGTACTATGTCCTTACCACCAGTACTATGTCCTTACTGCCAGTACTATGTCCTTACTGCCAGTACTATGTCCTTACCACCAGTACTATGTCCTTACTGCCAGTACTATGTCCTTACCACCAGTACTATGTCCTTACCGCCAGTACTATGTCCTTACCACCAGTACTATGTCCTTACCACCAGTACTATGTCCTTACCACCAGTACTATGTCCTTACCACCAGTACTATGTCCTTACCACCAGTACTATGTCCTTACCACCAGTACTATGTCCTTACTACCAGTACTATGTCTTTACTGTGACTCAGCTGTTTACATACTTGAGGACTTCTGCACCACAGTTAAGCAGCATCCGTCCGTCAACAGTTAAGAAGTACGACGTCCACTGACCGATTGCTTGGACTCGTTATTGGACTCATCACCTACACGTAAGCGTAATTAACACTAACGTTGATCCACATCAGCCACATCATATTCTGGGCTGATGAGAAGCCAGAATCACCATGTGCCCCGGTAACCTTTAGATATCTAACGGACGCATGAGTGACAACATATTCAGGGGATTTCAGCTTCAGGGCGACTGTTGTTCCACCGCAGCTCATTGAGAGGAGGACGGCCGCCGCTCGGCTCCAGTAGGAGGAACGTTTACCGTTCTCATTTGGCCCCGTGCCAAAACCAGCATATCATGTGTGCAGCAGATGACGTGCAGGCAGCAGACGAGCCTGCATGTGTGTTTGCTGACAAGTTGAAAAACACTTTTTTATTGCCTTTGGGTTTCTCAGCTCACAGTCATAGTTTACAGAGAATGCATATTAAATTGAAAAAAGTAGTATTACTGGTCGTATTTATTTCTATTGAACCGACCTTAGACTTACAATCCAGACCCCACTCACGCTTTTCATTGTCTGGGCAGCGTCTGTGGACAAAGCTGCATTCCTAATATGAATTAATGTACTGCAAGAAGTTGTTTCTTGAGAGAAGATTCCCGAGTGATGTCTGGAGACGCTGGATGTAGTCCAGCATCGCATCTCATCCGGAGGTATTTGACAAGATTGAAGAGGTCATTTAACATGTCTTCAGTTGCCTAATGCAGATACGGATCTGGATCGGTGCCTCCTCGGGTGGGGTGTGTGTGTGTGTGTGTGTGTGTGTGTGTGTGTGTGTGTGTGTGTGTGTGTGTGTGTGTCCCTTTTTGCATCATTGCTCGCTCATGTCTCACAGAGTACGAAGACCTGTATTAACATCCATTTCTTTCTCATCGTTTTGCTTCACTTTTTAATCACGCAGCATTAAAGGATATTCAGATCATAATGTTCCATTTAAATTAATCAAAAAAGGCAAAATGCAATCAGAACTTCTTGTAAATGCACGTTAAGTCCACCTTCGAGAGGAAACCACGAGGTGTATAAGTGTGATATATTCTTGTTTATATATTTGTATTCCTGCTGTTGTTCTCTAAATCTTTTCCATTTAACCAAAGCCAATTTCATTTCTGGTAAATTTTCCTTCCACCTTCCCGTTGAAAGCACAGCCCTCCTGGCTGCCAGAGCCGCCGAGCGTCACACAGGCACAAGTTGCAGGAGGGAAGCCAGGACTTCATTAACATTTGTTTTTCCATCCAGAATCCTGCACACAGAGAGAGCAGCCTCGCCAGGCCTCTAGAGTTCAAATCTGAGCTGCAACCAAACCAAATAAGCCGGGTCCAAGTACCCTGCTCCTAAACGCAACCAGATGTCTGCCCTCAACTAATAATCAGAGAAAACACACACCTTTCCTGCGATTGGTTCAGTGGAGGCCCCAGCTGATCAGTGAAAGCTGTCATCCAGAAAACAGATGTGCAGACTGGGTGTAGAATCTGGGGTTCAGCCTGTGGCGGCGCTCAAAGGTGAATGGAGCAGAGGTGCAGTTAAAGAAGTAAAATACAGCTGGAGAGGAGAGTCGCAGCAAGCTGACAGATCTGCAGCTGATATTTACACCAGGAGAAGAGAACGAAAGCATTTGGTGGAGGAGACTGACTGTATTCCTGCTCAATAACACAAAGTGTTCTAAATTCATAATTGGCACTATTAATGACATTAAAATAAGATTTTCTGGAAACAGATGATCGTCAGCTTCATTGATCATTGATGGGTCAGTTGATGTCTGTCTGATGGTCAGGCTGATAACGGGCAGATTAACAATACGAGAAGATACTTCTGCTGTGGATCCGGCTTGCAGTGTTCGAGCCTTCTGACTTGTTGTCCTGCTGATGTGCTTTCACAACGTCACGTGGTGAAAGCTTTGGTTGACCCTTAATACCAAAACATGATCTGTGATCTGTGAATTATCAAGAACTAGCAGGATATTGTTTCTGCAAGCAGGCAGTTCTGCTGATTCTCCATTGTTCTGGGCAGCAGGCAGACGGACGTCTCCAAACCTGGGCCAACAAAACCAATCATTGGAATGGAGATGCATGTCCAGAGTTACAAAATGCATCTTGCAATTTGAACAAGGCCTTTAATTTGATCAGAATCCAGTTGGGTTCAAATGGTTTCAAATGAGAGAGTGGTGAGGATGTTATCTGTGATTATGGTTAAAGGATCAAGTAAATGTTGCTGTGGGAAATTACTCTGTTTTGCTATTCAACTTAAGAGGCGGTTATTGCTTACATTTGGCATTTCAATAAAAACCCGTTGTTGCAGCTCGCGGCCTAATAAACTTGCAGCGAGTTGTAACGGTCAGCTTCAAAGAGGAAGGCTGGCGACTGCTTTTAGGTTAGTTCAAGGACACGAGGACAGCAATGGAATATTTTTCAACCTTTGGTCACGTGCCTGGCAAAGAAACACATCACAGTAAAATGGTCTAGGTATCCCTTAAAGGGGCCCTCAGCCTCGGCCGGACCGACCTAAATTCCACTGTCTTTACTATAGTGACTCCCGGCGTTTGTTTTCATCTCTTCTCTCAATCTTAATAACAGACTCCTTCATGCAGCAGTTCGGCAGGCCTGGCAGTGGTTTGTCTTTTCTTCTCTATATTCCATCCGCTCTCTTACACCCTCTTCCTCTCTTAGAATATATTTTCTAGCCAGTCTGCTTCATATTTTGTGGAATTGGCACGGAGATTCCCGATGTTTTGAAGCCAGTCGTGCCACTCTAAGAACTCCTCATTGTGAATCTACTCGTGTGCAGTCTAACGGCTGGACTTGACTTAAAGATCAATAATGTCCTGCAGACAGCAATGCAGCTCTCACTACGAGGGCCCCATACACAGGATCACAACTCTGTAAGCTTTGGATATTGAATCCCTCTCACACTGGGATACCTTTTACTCTGGAAGCTGTCAGGGACGAGAGGGACTTGCAGGTACGTTAATTTATGAAAAGAAGATTCTTATAAAAGTCCTTCTGGCCGGCTGCTGTGCCGTAAACAGTGCTGTCCCCGCTCTGCGTGATCCAGCCGTGCTCCACTGCCCTGCACAGAGTCTACACCCTATAAGGCCTGCATAGTAAAAACACTCAAGGTTAGGACCAAAAACAAATTATTCACAGGGACCTCTGTTTATGGAGGTGTCAGCGTCTTGAGGTTTCACATTTTTGTGTAGGTTCCTGTCCTGTGCTTGAGCCCAGCTTTATAGAATATCAACATCAGAGCTGGCAACGTTAACATGAACGCCTGCAGGAAGCGTGCATTTGTGCCTTCACGTCTCGATGGAACTAATTCTTTATTGTCCATATGTCAAACAAACAAACTGGATTAAAGTTGGCGTCTGTGAAAAAAGCCAAACGTCCCTCGGCACCTGTGAGACCACCCGATGAAGTGATGTGTGCAGCTGATTACGAATGCACGTGTGCCTCATTTCTTAAGCATTTACCAATAATGATGGTCATTTAATGGCGTGCTTGCACCTCACTGCGGGTGTAAATCAGACATGGATGTGATGCAGAGCAGAGCTGAGCCTTGCAGAGCAGTGGTGAGAGCTGCTAGACACACAGACAGAACACAGACAGTGTTTGGGTTGATTTGCTAATGTATTTACCAGCTGCACGCACGCACGCCCGCCCGCCCGCCCGCCCGCCCGCCCGCACGCCCGCCCGCACGCCCGCACGCACGCCCGCACGCACGCACGCACGCACGCACGCACGCACGCACGCACGCACGCACGCACGCACGCACGCACGCACGCACGCACGCACGCACGCACGCACGCTCTCATTTGGAGGCCTTGTATGAGAAGATCTGGAAAGTTGTTTTCATCTTGGCTGCTGTTAAGTTACTATTCCGGATGTGTGTGTTCTTTTAAAACACATTAAAGTTATTCTAAATTTCAACCTTTCACCTTTTACTTTGATTATCGTTGATAGAAATGAAAATAAAGTTAGATTTTCATACCTGGATTTGGATTGAGTCTGCAAAAGTGTAATTCCTGATAAAACCATCAGATGGGGTAGTAGTTTTAAATTGTAATACGCTTCCAAGAAAGATTTATACTTTGAGGGAACTACAGTAATCGGTCATATTGCTGAGCAAAGAGTTGATTATCTTAGTTCAGCATCAAAACTACAATCAGTAGGAAAAATACTAGTCTGGGCAAAGTTAATAATAGTAACTCCATGTGTCTAGTCTCTAAGCTAAGCTAAGCTAAGCTAAGCTAAGCTAAGCTAAGCTAAGCTAAGCTAAGCTAATTAACTTTTGTCAGTGGCGCCATAGTTAACACAGATATGAAGTCATATCAACCGAACACTTGTCAAGTGTCGAGGAAAAGCTGTCTTTAAATCAGGAAGGAAGTTTGAGAAGGACCAGACTCACAATGAGAGAAGTGATAATGATAGTAGTAGCAGTAGGATCAGTAGCACTAGCAGTAGTAGTAATAGTAGTAGCAGTAGCAGTAGCAGTAGTAGCAGTAGCAGTAGTACCAGTAGTAGAAGTGGTAGCAGTAGTAGCAGTAGCAGTAGCAGTAGTACCAGTAGTAGAAGTGGTAGCAGTAGTAGCAGTAGCAGTAGAAGTGGTAGTATCAGTAGTAGTCATAGTAGAAGTGGTAGTAGTAGCAGTAGCAGTATTAGTAGGTTTGTGGCTCACAGTGCCTATACAGGAAAACAAAGACAATATCTCCTTACAGTATGTAGAGTATTAATGAATCAAATAAACTCAATACAGCTACACTAACATGATTTTAAAAGGTGGTCACTTAAAACGTAACAAAATATTAATAATAATAATATTCAAAATGGTATTAATGAAAAGGGTCACCTAGGGTGGGTGGCGGCCCGCCTGTCATCCATGTACTCACTTGTTAGCTTCTGTTTTACAGAAACTTGATTTCTATGGCATTTGTTCAGCGTTAGAATAAGAAATATACCTTTCTATACCGGTACCGTTATACCGTTAAACTTCATGGCCTTGAAGGTTTTAATGGAAATCTGTATTTCACAGGGGGAATCTGTCATCACAGTTAAAACGATGCTATGAAACAATAGTTTTTAATTTAATGTAAATATACGTAGTTTGTATTGATTCAACATGAATTCTGGGATCTTACATCACAAATATACATTACTTAAAGTTTTAGTCCTGAGGAGAGGAAAATTGATTAATCGTGGTCATTCCCAGCAAAGTGTGCGATTAATTAGTGAAAAAAAATTTAATCGATCGACAGCCCCCCCCAAAAAAACCCCATTATTTCTAAACATGCCAATGCCCTTATGACGTCCCACGGACAGAAAGTTTTCGTCTCACTAATGGAAGGTCCTGGTATAGTGTCACAGGCTCCTTTGCATCAGTTTTCCTCTGGGTTTGCACCCATTTAGCAATCGTCTAATTTGTTAGCAAGAACAGAAGTTGATGTTTCAAACCATTGATTCCGCTGGTCAAAGCCAAACTTACCGAACACTCGTCGATTTATTAGCTACGTAGTTTTACACATAATGTGTGCTCATCAGTGTGCCAATAATCAAGAGGTGTTCTCCGTAAACACATGCAGAGCAGTCATGATAATGGTGACCTATAATAAAAATACAAACCCTCATATGTAAACAAAAGTCAAGCCCAAATTAGAAAAATGTGTCTAAACGTGCTATAATCTAATATTTCAATATTCCAGATATCTGTCTGTATAAAACCTTCTGGATTAATAATACTTTTCTTCCATGAATACAGCTCCATCTGCATCAGTCGTCGTTGGGTGTGTGCTGGAGCTTCTTCTCGGATGACACAGTGGATGACTGAGCTGTATGACAGACCTGTGCTGGAGGATTCATGGTCCAGTGCAGGAGACTGGCTGTAGAATATCACCATCTACTGTTGAAATAAAATATAAATGGACTTTTTCTGTAAGATACATTCTTTTACAGCGACTATTAAATCTGTCACCCCTTTCCAGAAAGCAAGGTAATAGTGAGAGAGACCCGCCACACTGTGACAGAGCTGCTGACCGGTGCTCAGTACGAGCTCTTATCACGGCCTTATACATGACAGGTTGGCCTTTTGTTTATTAGTGAAATGTCTCAACAACTACTGGATGGGCTGCAATCAAACGCAGCACAGACAGTCTGTTTCCCTCAGGATGAATTGTAGTTGTAACCAACATGTTGGCGTTGTCTTTACAAGCATGTTAGCATGCTGACGCTACATTCAGCTCAATGCTAATCGTTTCCCTCACATATCTTCAATCTATGTGCATACTGGGTTTAACGTCCTTCATCTCTAACCCTGCGGATTGAGACAAGTTGAATAGTGTGTTTTTATACTTGGTTAACAATACTGTTTGTGCCCACTCTGTGTTATTTACATGCCTGGAGGCTGCTGGACCGAGAAAGAACGTGGTGGAAAGATATTATCAGTGTAAGGCGGGCAGAGATAAACAGCCTCATAGTTAATGCATTTAAGTGGGGTGATTAAATGCTGATAAAAAATATATTCCTGGCTATTAATGTGCATTAAGCCCGAGTCTGCATGAAGTCTGGAGCCCCACTGCAACATGTGATACGCTGTGGTGCCAGTGAAATGTTGTGCTGGAGTAAGAATGCAGACTGCGTGCTCATGGCGAGCTCAAAGTGGAGAGGGACCTTCTGTGCTGTAAACCACATGGTTAATGATGCCGGGGTAGCTCGTGCGGTGGCTTGGGCTGCAGCAGATCTCTCCTCCTGGAGGTCATCTTAATGATGAAGGCAATCGTTAAGATTCAGGCTGCCATGTGAGCCAAACTGCATCATAGGCATAAAAAGTCTCCTCTTGTCTTAGAAAGCCTGTTTAGAACCATTTGATTAGCCACAAGTTGACAATTAGTCTGTCGGCTGGCTTCTCCCAGACGTCGTCCTGCGCCTGGTTCACATTTTAAACACGATGTTTGCACGAAGCGCGGAGGGGCCTGCCTCGACAAACGCTTCACATGTTGATTTCAGCGTAGATCCACAGTAAGTAGAGAATTCATCTACTCGTGCAGTCGGTAGAGAAGTGCTGTGAATTCGTAGCGCACATCTTATCTGTGCCAGATGTTTCCAGGTTGAGCCTGTTTCACTTTGTGGGACTTAAAGGGTGTTACTTAAAGGAAATTACCTCAGCTGTCTTCAGTTCCGAAGACTGACTACTGTCACATGTACTCCCACTCTCAACCCAGTAAACAGGAAAAGGATTCAGAGAGTAACAGATACAACGAGCTCCACGAGTCTCAGAAATGTGTATTTATTCCATTTCTTTATGAGACAGACTTTGATATAACACATGTCAAAAGGGGAGTTTCAGGGTATAAATTTCCTTTTCCGTGAATGTGACATCTGCTGTCTGAAACACTATGTGGCATTTTCCCAGACTCCTCTGCTCCTGGACGCTGCGGTCTACCTTCTGTATGGCACCCACCTGCTATTCCCCACTGAGCTGCAAAAACATCTGCGCCCAGGAGAATCTTGGCTGACCGGTCAGAGTCCGAGACGTCGAGAGAAAATACGGAGAAGTAAAAAGGGGAGTCACAGATGTTGCAATGGAGATGAATGCAAATAATCCTTGTGCAATGACAGGAGAGAGAATGTGCTTCCCGAAGGGGGGAAGCTCCTGCCAGAAGACTGGTGTCTCCTCCAGACAGGACGGAGAGGAATAATTCATCCTCGGTTTAACCCTGCGGCCTCTGCCTGCATCGGGTTCGGGGCTAAAGGTCGCTGTGGACGTCCGGGCGGACCAACCGACAGTAGCTCTAATAATGACATCATTAAAGATTGGGTTATAGGTTTAGTTGAAACATCCCAGTTCATATCTAGCATATCCTGTGTCATGGACGTGTCATCAGTGTTTCCCCTGTTGGTTGTCTCTCTGTCAGTTGTGTCCTGTGGGCGTGGGGATCCTTCTCGGCACTCTGATAAGGGCCACATGTACTCAGTCGACTCATTAACCCTCCAGTACCAGTTCCCCCACAGGTCCGCTCCTTCAGCCACTCGAGACCAGTTCTCTCTGTGCGTCTGCCACCTTGAATCGTGCGTTCATGATATCTGACGTGTTCCTGCCTCCTGTCAACCTGGTTGTCATGTGGCCTTCATGCTCACCTGCCACCTGCAGCCTCACGATGTCCTGCTGCCCTCGTCGCTCCTTGCTGGTAACATCCCTTGTTTTCTTGCTGGTCCTTGATGGTACCTGAGGAAAATCGATCTGTCGAACACATTCAGTGGAGCGAACCAGAGATCTGATCACACAATGATCTGCTATCATGGTAACTTACGAGCCCAGTGCATTCTGGGTGTTTGAAGGGAGACCCCGGCATCTTCTCTCTGGTTAAGTCATGTACACCAACTTTAAATAGGCAGCCCAGTTTAATGAAACATTACTGGTTTGTATGTGAAACATGCCTACAGAAGTCTTTGTAATCACTGAAGTTATGTTTTCCCTGTACTTGAACTCTCACCTTCATAGAGACATTTTCCCTGTTATACTTTAGTCATGCCAGGGACTCACTTAGTGATTAGTAATTATTTCACAGTGGCTGTGATGCTGCAGTTGGACCCACTTGGACATCTGCTGCTTCCTACCAACAGCTGGGACATGTAGTCCTTCCACCATGACGTGGCTCTGTGCCAAGGCTGAGCTTGGTCCGCCTCCAGAAGTGAGACCTCTCCTCACTCAACACAACAAATGATCTAATAATGTTAATAAGTCCACAGATTGTGATCACTCAACAGCAGCCGAATGAAAGGTCGAGGAGGAGCACGGCTCATGTTCCCGCACAAACACATGTGAGCTGTTAATGGATCATTTAAATCTGTTCATTAAAACGGGGCAGTGAAGCTGCTCAGAGGAACCGATGATGCAGAATGTAGTTTCTGCTGCAGCCTGAGATTGGCACCAAAGAGAGTAGAACACTTGGAGTGAGAAGGTTGGTGTTGGATAAGAGTCAGATGATTGTGCAACAATTGTCTGAGCTCACTGAATATAATATCTGGGATGGAGAGGGACGAGGGCGGCAGTTCAAGATAAGATAAGATAAGATAAGATAAACCTTTATTCGTCCCACGACGGGGACATTTACAGCATTACAGCAGCAAAGTGGATAGTGAACACAGTAAAGAACATTTATAGAAAAGAAACAAACAAATAAATAAGCCCACATGTCTAGATGAATCATCAGAAACAAGAACTAATGAGTAAGTGATATGTCCAACTGATAGAATAAATAAGCTACATAGAAGCTGCAGTGAGGGCAGTGGAGTTGTCAGACCAGTTCAGTTTATTGTTCAGGTGAACACGCTGAGAGAGCTTCAGAGCTTCAGAGCTTCAGAGCTTCAGGGCTCATTTTCCTTGAGAATTTTAGTCTTCTTCTAATAAAAGGTGATCGTTGGAGCCCAACTCAGACACGAGAGAGAGACGTAGCAACACAAACTGTGAGAAGCCATAAATCACACGGCCTCTTTCTCTGAGGTTTCGTTGTGAAACTGTGTCATCACCACCAAATTCAAGTGTGCGCACACATTCACTGGCACCGATCCAGTCCACGCACAGATGTGTTCCAAATGCACACACAGTTCCCTGTATGAAGGCATTTAGAAATGCACGGAACAAACATATTTGAATTACAAGTGCATAACATGAACATAAGTTATTGCGTGCCTCCTTTACATCTGATACTTTTTATAATTATTAAACACCAAAAGAACACAGTGTCACAATTTCCTTCTGGCTACCTGGCTGCACTGATGTTGCTCAAGAGAATGAGTCGTTGAGTTGAGGGGAATCTGCTCACCTGCAGCTCCCTCTAGTGGCTGTAACATGACATTACACTCGAATAAAAATAAATTATAGATTTATCTAAATATTAAATCTATGGTGAGGAAACTTTAAGTACTGGTTGGTCAGTTCAATATTAATTTATTTTATTTTCACCATTTCATTACATCATGTATGGTTTGATTTAACACATTTATATGAATATTTACAGTAGAAGCCAGGGAGAGGGGGGAAGCATGATTAGTGATAAAAGGTTTCGCATTAATCCAGCTCCCCGTCCTCATAAATCTCCTGCTTCCCGCTACTTCCAGCTCATCCTGTCACTGGTTTCATCTGCTTGCACTTAAAGCGATCAAACATTCGGGCTCAGCAGTAAATATACATACTGCACAAGCCCATTTCCCCTGGTGATGGTTTAGGTTTGTTGCATGCCACATACCCTCTTCCTCTCTACACGTTTGTCTGTCTCTGCTGTTACTCCCAGCTGATTCTGTGCAGGAGCCCAGTATTCCGGCTCTTGGATGCAGATGCTGTTTAACCGGTGTAACCATCAGGAACATGATATCATGATGCTTGTATTAGCATTCCAGCTAATCTGCACAATAGTTTCTCCAGTCTTGTGTTATAGTTTTGTGAAGTTTTGTTTTATATCATATTTTAACTTCACATTCACTAGGAAGGGTTAATCAACATATACAATCAATACTAGCGCTGTGGGCAGCATTGAAACGGGCCCTCCTGTTTCAGTCATTATTGGAACACAGATGTCATCAGGCCGGGGTTCTGATCAAACATTTGAGGTGTCAGAAAGATCTGTGCATGTGTAGCTGAGTTACAACAGTCGAGATCACTGAATTCGTAGCCCCGCCCCTTCCAACACGTGTCATCAGAACACACTCCATCCTCCAATATGCATCATCAAGGCCTTCTGGCTCAGGTGACCATATCTGAGAATCAGTCCGGTCATCCCACCGAGTTCAGTACATCAAAGTTCAAAACAAGTCATTTCCTGTCAACACTAGGTGGCGCTATGACTGATATTTCTCATCAAGTGTGTTCAGGTCGGGACTCTTATCAAACATGTGAGGTTTGATGACGGTCCGACCATGTGGAGCCGATTTATAGCTGATTGATTTCTGATGGCGAATGATCAGAATGTATGGCGCCGTAACATCCAGGCCGTGTGACGAAGACTCAAACCCTTCGCAATTTAACGTCGCCCAACCCTCCTCTGTACGTGGACCAAGTTTGAAGATGTTCGTTCAATACGACCCCTGCAAAATGGTGGACTTCCTGTTGGGTTTTGTGCGTCTTTGCATGATAAATATGTCGACCATGTTTCATGTTTCTGAGTGAAACGCACATCATGGGACGTTGTTTTAAAAGTTTCTAGGTGGCGCTATAGAGGCAGTTTTCAACACTCATGTACCCAGCTCATAAAATACGGAATGTTTCACCAGGATTACCAGGATCTGCTAATGTCCAGGACTTCTTGAGGGATTGATTGTGGAGAAGAATAATTCCTAGAAATCCAACAGGGCCTTCGTACTGCTGCGCTCGGGTCCTAAATATACATTTCTTTATTTTTTTTGTCTTGGTGATGTTCATGCAAACCCAAACCTCTTCCTTGTGTATGTGTATCACAAATTTATATCAACACAAGATGAACAGAACAAAATAATACAAAGTTGAAAAAGTACTTTACTTCTTTACTGAAGTAAAAGTAGCAGTGACGATGCAAAAGAGTATTTGTTTTTGGCTCTGGATATGTTCAATGTAAATAAATTCTACTCTTACTACTGATGCATCGATGTGTAAGAGGTGGAGCTAGCTTAAAGAACTGATATGCAACTTGTGCAGAAACCCCCAGATTTGGGGTTCAGGCCCCCCGAAAGCCTCATAAGATTAATGTGAATAATTAACGGAACAAGAAAGTAAAGTTCTGATACACAAGCCAGTTTTTAGATTGACGACTTTTCTTTAAATGTTGAATTATTTGATAAGGTATTGAAATGGAAGCATGGAAATGTCTCTTGTCACGTGACAAGGAGACAAAACTACAAGCTGGTTCCAGACAAGAAATGCAGGAAAAACGCTGGAAACATCACAACTGTCTTTCTTGACTAGAAACTGGAACACACGTGTACAGAACAAGTGCCTGAGAATGAACGAAGGTAAAGACAGGACAGTAGTTACATCCCGCTTTGTGCTCATCATAACTGTTGTCTTGTCACATACAACATATCACTCGGACAACAGAGAGGTCAGCGAGGCGGCGGCTTCTCCACCTTCATATGTTTGCACTCTTTGAATTCACTCACACGTTGTGTTCGCAGCTCCTCAGCTCAATATGCAAGAAAAAGATGTTGCAGTATATTCTGGT
>CAAKHC010017167.1:0-11106 GCA_901007825.1 Macroramphosus scolopax | reverse complement strand
AAAAAAAAACTGATTCCATTATCAACATTTTTAATAACCTTTCATTCAAATTCATAAATTAAACTACCAGCAGTGAAAAGAAATGAGTATTAAAGGACAGATTCTAAATTATAGCAAAACATTCAGAGTGCTAAACTGCTAAAGCAACATTTCCACTTACCACATCCTTCTTCATCTGATCCATCCCGGCAGTCTCTCTCTCCATCACAAACATGACTGAAGAGCACACATTCTGTCCCGTCCCCACACATGAAGGAGCCCATGCGACACTTCAGGGCGTTTGCAGGAGCTACAAGAGGGGCTACACTGGCACAGTCAACTTCATCAGATCCATCCTGGCAGTGAGAGCGCCCGTCACACACCAGACTCCTGGAGACGCAGCTCCTACGATCCTTGCAGAGGAAGTCAGCTGAGGAACATCAGCAGACATTTGAATTTCCTCAGATTTACTACAAGTACCTTCAAATTTATAGAATTAAACATCAATGTTTCCACTTCAATCAATGATACAATATCTTGAAGCTTGATTACTCTCTTTTCCCCTTTAATTGAAATATAAAAACACCCTGCAGCAGTGATTTCTTCAAACATCTTCATGTTCTATAACCTGCCCACTTACTTTTATATGGACATCTTCTTACACACATCTCATCAGACCCATCAGGACAGTCTCGCTTTCCATCACACAGCTGAGTTGACTTGATGCATAAAGAAGAACCAGGACACAGAACTGAAGGGCTGGTACATGATGGGGTGGTGGGAGGAGGTGGAGTAAAGAGCTCAACGGGCGGAGATGACGGATTTAAGGGTGGATCTTCTGCTGGACTGGTAGAAGTTGTCTCTGCAGCGTCTACGAAGATTACAGAGAGTCAGATAAGGAAGATTAAAGTTCACCTGGTGGTACAACCAGGTCTTACACCAACTGGCAATCACCCTGGAAGGGAGGAGAACTACCACCAATGCCCTCCCCCTCTACAGTCTGGAGTATCAAACACTACCCTCCTGGGCTCAGCCTGGACTGGAAGATGCAGGTCCATCTTGATCACAAGCTCATCTTCCCACCTGAGATCATACAAATAATCTCAGACCAGACCTGATTTTGTGGTCAACCTCCCAGAAGTCCCTGTACATGGTGGAGTTAACGGTACCATGGGAGGCTGCAGCCAGTGAAGAGTATGAGTGCCAAAGCCTTAAATATGCCGACATAGCAGCAGAGGCAGAACAACAAGGCTGGCGTAGCAGGACGCTCCCTGTAGAGGTTGGGTGTCGAGGGTCTGTTGCTACATCAACCACCAGGCTCCTGAAGAGTGTGGGGTCTCCAGGACAGGCCTCCTGGCAAGTGGTCAAGTTGCTGTCAGAAGCTGCTGAGAGAAGCAGCAACTGGCTTTGGATCAAGAGAAAGGATCCCAAATGGACTGCAGGATGACCAACAAGAGAGGTAAAAGCAGGGGGGGGGGCGGGCACACCTGGGATGCCAAGTGGTGCTGTTCAGACCTCTGGAGGTGTCGTGGGCCTGTCAATGAAACGCTGATGGAGGACGGTGCCCACCTGATGACCCCAATGAAGTTCTTACCTCTTCCCCACTCAAGACACCAGACTACAGAGAAGCTCTGATTATTTTAAGGGATTGTAACATCAAGTCCTGTGAGCTCAACAGATTCAAATCTAAAGTGTCATTGTGTCATTGTTAAATAATGTTGTCAACATGAAGTTGTGCTCCTCTCTAAAGCTCCCAGGCTGTTTCCATAAGATGATATATTGTAGGAGGAGAAAGATGTCCTTCAATAGACATTTCCCACCATCATAGAGTCAAACACGTCCCACCACTACAGGACACTCTAACATCTCTGGGCAGCTCGTTCAGTGACAGGCTGATTCACCCTCGGTGTCTCACGGACAGATACCGCAGGTCTTTCCTCCCTGCAGCAGTCAGACTATAACCAACACTGTTCCCAGTGAACACACAAGGACTCACTTCTTTTTCTTACCCCAATGACTGTTGTGCTGTGCAATGTGCAAACTTACGTGCCATAACTTATGTGCAATAACTGTATGCAACAACTTACATACAAAAACTTATGTGCAATTCCACAAACGTACTTACCGATTCATTTGTTTACTTATTACTTTTTGTTGGTAAATGCTCTTTAATGTGTGCACTCTGTCTCTTTGCTACTGTAATACGGAAATTTCTCCGTCGTGGGACGAATAAAGGATTTCTGATTCTGAAGTGTTTTACAGCAGTATCCTCCGTCATTCTGACCTTGCTTCACATTCTCTGCATGCTTGCTTGTACAACTGTGAACGTCGTAGAGGATGACTCGGGAACAACTGTTCTTGAAACAGTCAAAGAAAGAATAAGAATCAGCTGGAGTCCAGTGAGGTGAGGCAGAACTGAGAGCCAAAACCTGCAGCTACAAGGATGGAAGTGCTGAGTAAGAAAGCAAATGGAAAGGACTTTCAAACACTTGACAAGCTGCACTGTGTAAGATAAAAGGTCTTTTCAATATTCCCCCATTACCATGATAGATGTCTTTGTTCATATACACAAGGCCCTAAAATCACCTCAGTGTTTATCACCTCTCTAGAAAGGAATGTTTCCACTTTCACTCACCACATCCTTCTTCATCTGATCCATCCCGGCAGTCTCTCTCTCCATCACAAACATGACTGAAGAGCACACATTCTGTCCCGTCCCCACACATTAAGGAGCCCATGCGACACTTCAGGGCGTTTGCAGGAGCTACAAGAGGGGCTACACTGGCACAGTCAACTTCATCTGAGCCATCGTTGCAATGAGAGCGCCCGTCACAAACCAGACTCCTGGAGACGCAGCTCCTACGATCCTTGCAGAGGAAGTCAGCTGAGGAACATCAAAAATTATTATTAAACTATTCATGTTCATACAAGACCCTTTCGAGAGTGTTGAATAATCAAATGAGTGTATCAGGAATCGTGATAGAGAATAGACGGAGTTATAATTCAGTAAAAATATTCAGAATTCTTGACTTACTTTTCGTTGGACATTTTCTAACACAGTTCTTCTCGTCAAAGCCATCTGGACAGTCCTTCTGCCCGTCGCAGAACTGCCCAGGGGAAATACAGAGGGGAACAGAAGAACGAGGACAGAGCACAGAGGGGCTGGTGCAGGGCGGCAGGGTGGTGGCAGGGGATGGAGTAGTGGGCGGAGTTCTAGTTGATCGAACCATATCAGGTTTGGATGGAATCACAGACTGCTCTGTGGCGTCTGGAGGATATGAATCACAGCAGAGTTCCAACACCAAGTGACTTTTAAAGCCTGTCGCTGATCTATATGTAAGATAAAACATTCCTCTAGAAGAGAGTTTGTCTGAGGGAACTCACCACAGTCCTCTTCATCTGATCCGTCCCGACAGTCTCTCTCTCCATCACACACGTGGCTGTATAGAACACACTCTGTGCCGTCCTTACACGGCTCTAAGCCCTTGCGACACTTGAGAACTTGTTCTGGGGTTGAAGGTGAGGCCACAGGTGGACAGTTGACCTCATCTGAGCCATCGTGGCAATGAGAGCGACCGTCGCACACCAGAGTCCTGGATACACAGCTCCTACGGTCCTTGCACTGGAAATCTTCTAAGCATTTTGGGTTAGGGAGGAAATTAATTACTATTAATAATGTACATTTTAGAGTCACTGGGGTCAGCTCGCACATTGTTAGTCATGAAGCTGATGACCGACTCACTGTAAACCACCGCATCACATCAGGGCACCATGAAATTATGATCCTGACCCCATAAACTGGAAGAAAATCGTTGAAGCAATATGAAGTTGAGCTACACAATGAATCACATTTTTACCTTTAGATGGACATGTTGTGACACAAAAATCTTCATCATCTCCATCAGGACAGTCCTTCTTTCCATCACACAGCTGGCTTTGGGAGAGGCAGATAGACGTGCGCCTGCACAGCACCGACGGTTCACTGCAGACTGGAGTACTGGGCACTGTTGGAAAGATTATTGTAGAGCAATCAAGGAAAACGTCGTGTATTTTCTACGTGTAAAAACTAATCTGAATTGAGTTCAAGAGGTAACTGACCTGCTTGGATGTCCTTGAGTGCAGCCATCACACTGAACACGGGGCCGCTCACAGTCACGTCGTGGAGGCGGCTCCCATCACGGCGGTCCCACAGAGTCATGACGTCATTAGAAAGAGACAGCAGGAAAGGCTCCAAGGCAGCTACAACTGAGCCGGAAATATTCCATCTTCTTCCAGCCTGGTGTTTCCTCCCCTGCAGCAGACTCAATGCCGTCAGGCCTGTAAAGGATGGCAGAACAAAACTCCCTCAGGAGTATACGGAGGAAAGACCGGCTGCTAGATTTGTTTCACAATAACATGCAACTCCAGAACTTTAGTTTGATGCGTTTGCATGCTAACGTTCATCAGTTACCTCAAGCCACCAGTTTCCTCAAGCCACCAGTTTCATGCACAACTTTTGACCTGATAATGGTACCAGATAAAAAGTAAAGGGCCTGTCTGCTGTTTCAATTCCTGTAGTAGTTGTTTACCTTTATTGGAGGTTGGTTGTCTTATGTCTCGCTGTAGTAACCCACCTTCTGTTTTTGAGTTCCATAGAAGACTACTGGCGCTGAGGTCAAAGGCAACGTTCCCCTGCACTCCTCCTGCTAAGCGCACCAGCTCTCTGGCTTCTCCTCCCATCATGCTCATGGTGAAGATTCGCTCCTCCTCCAGCCACAGGATGCCTCCCGTCAACCAGTCCAGATAAAGGTCCTGGATCTCCTTTGTTGTGCGGTACAGCTGCTGTGGGTAGCGACTGTTGGCTTCAGTGGTTCCGATGCTGTTTTGGTCACATGACACCCAGTACAGTTTCCCACTCCTCTGGTGAACTTTGATCAGGCAAACTGAAAGGAAAAGTAATAGGAGTCAAAATAAAATGTAAATGCTCAACTGACTACTGAGCAAAGCAGAAACTACCAATATATCTGATGAAATCCCTAATCTCTGTTCATTAATCAGTCTACAGTCATAACATCTCCATCTGAGGAGCAGTAACCAGCTGTTTGCTCCATCAAAAGCTGATTTAAGGTGACTGAAGTAAATAAAGAGTCTGCACAGAAGAACCACTTTTCTGTAAACACTCTTAGAAATGTCAATACCATATCCAACATCTGAATCCGAGTTCAAACCAAACCTGGCAATGGTGTTTGGACCAGCTCAGTCTTGACCTGGGTGAAGCTGGTGCGTTGGATGTGACCAGTTTGGTTGGCCCAGTACAGCCAGTCTCTGTACCAGTCGAGATCGAAGGACAGGATGCCGTCGTCGGTAGTGAAGAACTGATTCTCAGTGGAGTCTTTGCCTTTGAACTCCAACAGGTAGATACTGCTGATGGTGGCGTATACAAACCTCGGATCTGGGGAACAACAACAAACAGATTTTAAAGCCGACTGCCGTCACATGACAAACACACAAAATCAACACCATGAAAACAGAACAGAAGCTGTCAGGGGCAACAACAACATCTCCAAATCTCTAGTTGATAGTTTCTGTATATTAGTAAAGTTTAGAAGCATTTTCTCAACTTAACATTTCGGATTTCTTGTCTCTGAATTGGGTCTTTGAACAAACTAAAGTTGCACATTGTCAGAATCAGTAAAACTTTCTGCTAGAAACTGGAAAAAGACAGAAAATATAATGTTTGACATGCATGAGGAAAAGTTAAGTTATGCAAACCTACATTCACATGACCCGTCAAGCAACAGAACTTTGGAGTTGGGACAAGCACAAGTGAATCCGACCGGGTTGCTTTTAGTTAACAGACAGATGTGGCACGGAGACTTGGCACAGGCGGAGCGACCTGATGGCAAAATACATTCAAATGTCAGTGATAAAATCATTCAGATTTTGATGAGAACTGGTGGATCACCATTGGACACAGCCTACCTGGAGGTTGCTGCAGCTCATGATAAACTGTAAATAGTGGCAGTGTGGGTTTCCAGATGAAGTTCCTCGTGCTTGGTTGGTTCTGTGGAACCTGCCACAGTCCTTTGTCGTCCATCCAGTAGAGCAAACTTTCAAACACAGCCAGGCCCAGAGCCGGTCTCCTGTTGAACAGTCCTGTGAAGGAGAAGCGACCAGTCCCGTCCAACTTCACCACCTCTATCGACTGAATAAATAAATTGATTGTTGATCAAGATTCAGCTTTGATATGCTGATGGACTTCTAACATCTTCTAGGAAGATGAACACCAATTCATTCTGTTTTTAGTTGCATCGTCATTCATGTCTGAACACATTTCCAATTTTAATCCTAAAATGCTCAGATAGTAAAATTTATGAACATAAATTTGACTTTTTATTTAAATGTTCTCATTTGCAATGAAAAATGTATTCAGATACTGAACTGGTATCATGGTTCTGTAACATACACCATAACAAAAGATAACTGTGCACCACCTTATTGGTTGTATTTTCTTTCCGTATCTCACCTTCTTGAAGTCGCTGACCCAGTACAGCCTCCTGGCAGCCACGTCAGCAGTGAGGCCGTGGGCAGATTGTGCCGTGAGCACAGTCAGAGAGCTTCTGTCTGACCCGTCCATCCACGACTTCTCTATAGTCACCCTACTACCAGGGCCTGCATTGATCCAAAACATCAAGCTACAAGGCCGAGAGAAGAGACTCGGAATTAGTACCATCATCATCTCTTTTGATGCATTCATATTGAACAACAGAGCTTGATATTAAAGTCCCAGATTGCTGACAGGAATATAAACCATGAATACCTCTCCACAGGATTAATAACCAGCTCCGACGGCTGGATGTTTTTGCTCAGAATAGTAGTGTAACTTTTCCCATCAGATGTCTGCATGTAGATTGACTCTGTCCTCTGATTGGTCCAGAACAGGCTTCCATCCAGCCAATCACAAGCCAGACCTTTGATTCCAGGCACTCCTGTTTAATGATTGAGGGGAAAAGTTGAGTTTTGAGATTTTTTTTTATGAAAGCAAAATATTTTCTATACACTGATTAAAATCATACAAATAATACATAATAATACATGTTGCAATCTTCGCTGTGGAAATTAAACTGAACATCAGTTTCAGATTAGATCTTTGATCTTTGTGCAGAAGATTCCAGGGTAAAGTTTTATTAGGAATAAGTAAAATGTTCAGAATTTCTACAGATTGTGTTAAAGCTAAATCGGTGATAAATAAAAGACCAACCAACCAGTATAGAGCGTCCAGCTCTGCTGCCCATCACTTCTGTATATGCTGCCCTGGTCGTCGGCCCAGTAGTACCAGTGTCGGGCGATGTCAAACGTCAAGGCCACTGGGTCAAAACTTAAAGTTTGGATAACTTCAAACTGTTGAGTCCTCACATTCAGCAGGCCGATAGATTTCCTCTGTGCTGTCAGCAATCTGGTGTCACCTGGACACATGCAGGAATAAGGAGACAGCACTCATTAAGAATAAACATTAGGATGTTTAAACATCTAGTCTTGTTGAACTCTGGGTTTTCAATGACTCATGCATGTTGAATCCATATTATTGTAGATTCTCTACCTGTAGCGAGACATCCGTTTCCATTCGAGTGGAAACCTTCTCTGCAGTGGCAGTAGAAGGATCCAACTGTGTTAGTGCAAAGATGCATGCAGGGAGGGAAAGGCAGGGAACATTCATCCACATCTGTGGACAGAGAGAAAAGGGTTTGGGCTTCAAAATCATGTGTTGAAAAACTTTGTCCAAAGATCATAGACATTTATAAAGCTGCAAAACAAAAAAAAAATAGAAAGCTTTTATTTGTCCCACGACGGGGAAATCTACAAAAAAAGAGGCTCCCGGGTTGTTACGGCGAAACAACCCTGGGACACCAGAGTGTCCCCTCACCCTGAGACCTTCCCAGACTACAATATATTGGGTTTTATTTGTCAACTGTGTTTTGATGACGTTGCTGTGCAGAATTACCATTGCAGACCGCTCCGTTGGGAGAGAGCTTGTATCCAACAGGACAGGCACACAGAGCTCCCCAGGATTCATCAACACACACATGGCTACAGCCACCATTGTTATCAGCGCAGATACGACCTGCAGGAGGAGCAACATGAAGCATTAGCGGCTGACCGTTACAGAGCTCCATGGACAAGCGGCATTTCACTTCTGTGTCAGGTAGATTGTTCCCACATTTCCTATGATTTTAATTCATGTCATCTCAGTCAAGTGTACCGCAGGTTATGGGCTCGTCACTGCCATCCGAGCAGTGAAGCTTCCCGTCACACTTCTCTTCAGCAGACAGACACTTCCCGTCAGGACACCTTGTGCCGTCCTCACCACACAAACCTGTAGAAAGGACAGACATCAGTATTTCGCTAAGTATACATGCTTCCCATCTTCTTTCTACACTTTTCCAGGTGAAAACGGTTGTGTTGTGTTACAGAGATCCTTCTATGCGTGCTCTACAAGGCCATGACCCAAACTGACTCACCTCAGGTCACTGAACCGTCAATCTGTGGAATGCATCTTCAAATTAAATCCTAATTACATCATAACCCAGTAAGGGAATTGAGTTTCCTTTGACAAAACCTCTCCTTCCTCACCACATTCCTCTTCGTCAGAGTTGTCCATACAGTCGTTCTGTCTGTTGCAGCGCAGCTCTTTGGGTATACAGACGTGGTTCTGACAGGTCCAGTCAGAGTCCAAACAGTCCTCTGGGACTGTACAGTTCTCCTCATCAGAGCCGGTTGGACACTGTCTCTCTCCATCGCACCGAGCTGATTCATCAACACAGCCAACAGAGTCCACACAAGGAAACTGACCTGGCAGACATTCAGGAGAACCAGGTGGTGCTGGAGGGAAGACAACAAGCAACATAAATGGTTCATAAAAGCACAAATAACAGAGAAGGGAAATTAGAGGTCTTAAGCAGTGTTGACTGCCAGTATCAGCAGTGATGTACCAACCGTTGCAGTCCATCTCATCAGATCCATCCAGACAGTCTCCATCTCCATCACATCTCCAGATATCAGCGATGCAGTTTCCATCATCACACTGCCACTGGCCTTGATGGCATCCTAAAATCTTCTGGCCTGAAGAACAAACAGAAAAAAAACAACATGCAACAGGTTGGTCGTTGAAGTAATGTAAGTCTTAATGGATTCATTGTTGGATGCGACTAGAATTATAACCAATCTTCATTTCCTGAGACAAATTCTATTGACCCCCCCCCCCCAACTAAATATAGTTGATAAACTCAGTTTTCTACAATTACAACAAACCCCGTGTTGAACAGACGTGCAACAACTGAATTGGTCAAATAAATCGACCATGCAACAGTTAATTGTCCTAACAGTCTTATGTAACCTAGAACATCAGGAGGGAACATTATCTGATGGAGGAGAAGCTTCTGTTAGCATGTTAGCTTCAGTTAACTGAAGGATCAGCTGAACGCCATCCTGCCTCCCTCATGTCCACATATGTCCAGACCGCACTGACTTGTATGGACGTCAGTCCACAGGGGGGCAACTAGGAAAAAGTCTCACCAATCTCTTTAAGACACACTAGACACCGCGGTTACCTGTTGAGATCATTAGACTTGAGAGAAGAATCAAAGAGACAAGCTGGCGTGAGTTCATGACGGCCGCGCGCCTCATCCGGACAAACTGCGCCAGCTGGGAGGAACGGCTTTATTAACGGCGCGGGCACGAGCCGCGGGAGCCGCGAGAGCCGGACAAATAAATAAATTATTTAATTAATGAACCTACACTATTGCTTATTGTACACGTATTGAATATTGATTTAAAAACACCTACAATAGTATCTCAATCCTAAACCTTCAATTTATCTACTGAATTAGTTAATTTATTTGTTTAACTGAGTTTATTTTGATGATGTGATGTTGTTTTCTTGGTTTAATACCTTAGTCCAGCTACATAAAACACAAAAGGTGCGTGCAATCATAGTTCAGAACAAAAGGCTTGTTTGATGTAGTCACAATAAAAAGCTTTCAAAGAACACGACCAATTCAAAATCAATACCTCGTCTTTTCTTCCCCCATCACGTCCTGCTCATCACAAGGAATTCAGGCTTTGTAGTTGAGATCTTTCTTCTTTGAGGTCAAGTGTGCTCTCTGTCTTTCTGGTGACAGGCAATCAGCTCACTAATGTTTCTTTAATGTTGCTGTCAATTAATGTCAGATTTTACACTGAGGTAAAGTAACGTATGAAGACTTTTCATCTAAGTTAACAAAAGTTGTTTTGATTCATCCAACACACCTGTGTACAGTTAATAAAATAGATTCAATATGAAATAGTATTAGCCTACATTACTGAATTTAAGGAGATAGGGATAAAAAGAAATGTCTTGTTTAATAAATATCATGCTTATTTATGTGACAAAATATTAGCTTATCATATTATTGATAACATGTTAATTAGCTCCAGATAGTTACCACAATATTTTACTTTTTTAATTTATATCTAATCAAGCTGAGCATTAGTGATTAATAAACTGTCACCATGCCAACATCATTTCAGATTATGGCAACTTGTCACATTGAGAAATATTAAAAAGCATTCACTCAGTTATCAAATGATATCACAGAACATGAGATCTGTGTTATTTGGCCTGGTTGTGTCCTAACAGGAGGACCAGGAGGTGACCACCTGCGGCACAGAAAGTAACTTCTGATTAACTCCCAAACTGCTTCCCATTAATCACAGCGCAGATGCGCAGCTCGTAATCTCCTTAACTAATATTGTTGTCGTGGCTTCTTATCAAAGGATCTCTCATATACAACAACAACAATCAGACATCTCCGACACTACAAAGACAAATTGGTTTCGATACATAACGAGCCTGTCCCAGTTCTGAGAGCGGTCCCGTAGATCACACACGATCCGGAGATTGACAGATCTCTTCAAAGAACTCACAAGGGGAGGTGGGATTATAAATGCGACACCGTGTCTCACCTGGGCCATTTGGAAGCTACCTGAGGAAGCGACAACACCAAATCTGAGCATTATGAAGGGACTAGTAGATTTCTCCTGCGCGCTTCTTCTCCTGGTGGATGTGGTTGTGTGTCTGGCCGTGCAGCCCCCCCCTGAGCTGCATCCTGA
>CAAKHC010017166.1:0-15049 GCA_901007825.1 Macroramphosus scolopax | reverse complement strand
GCCCCCCCCAACACACACACACACACACACACACACACACACACACACACACACACACACACACACCATCACCACCCTCTCACCCATCACCCCCCTCACATCACCCTTTCACTGCTAATTAGCAGGAGGAGAGGATGGAGGAGAACAGGGAGAGTCAATGTGTGACTGGGGAGGAAATGGAGACCTCTTCTTCCTCTTGTCCTTCTTCCTGCCCCGTTTCCCCCCATCACACAAACACACATTCTGCCCACCGCCGCCATTACCACTGGTGCCCAACAGGAAACGGTGATGCAACCCACCTTGCGTGCCAGCCCAGCCATTTTAGATGTCGCGCTAACATCTCCCAAGATGGCTCCTGCGAGCGCGCCCAGACTCCGAGGGTCTTTGTCCGCCTTCTGGCACGGGCAACGTGCCTCTTGTTGGCAGTACAGATGGCATTAGAGGCTCTTGGGTAAAGAGTGGAGGAGGAGGAGGAGATGGCAATTCCGGACCGACCCCCCCTCCCCCTTCCTCCTCGTTCTGCTTTAATGATGGCTCGAGCCTCTTTTCAGGGAATCTGCAACGATGTTAATTGAAAATCTGTAACAAGAGAAGACGGAAGAGACAAATGAAGAATAAAAGCACGTTTTGGAATCGTCGCTCATCATAGAAGCTGAACCGAGATCATCAGTGGGTGTTTGGATTCAGCCTTTTTTTGAAACAGTTTTTCATTAAAACAGCAAAGTTATGAATCAGCTACTCGTGGAAACTTTCAAATCTCTGAACAGCTCATCTAAAGAAGAATCTTTGTGTGATCTGATAGAAGCTCGAAAAGAATCAGTCTCGTTTTACACAAAGAAATCTGTGCAGCATCCCGAAGGTAAACCCTGTAGTGTTGTTTCTTCCATCCATTAGGGGAGAACGACGTGTTCACACGCCGCCTACAACAGGAACAAGCTGCAGCCTTTTCATATATCCAATATACGGCGGTGAAACTAAGCAATTAGCCCGGTGTGACAGCGAGCTCTCCTGCAATAGGTTAGTTAACCGCGTGAATGAAAAACTCATCTCGCTCCTCCGGGCGGGGGGGAAGCACCGCACAGCACTGAAGTACCCAGATGAAAAGTTCAGCTCCTGTCTGCAGGACGGCCTTGCCCTTCTCATTGAGGCTCCTCACAATGTGTCCCGCAGCCTCTGAGATTCGTTACAAGTTTAAATACAAACGCCAAGTGTTTTTTTTTTAACCCCGAGTGTGCAGAGCAGCGAACCAATCGACCACATTACCACCTGGACAAAGCACTCGCTTCCCCTTTCTGTCCTCCGTAAACATTCGTTCAAGTTACAATCAAAAGAAGAAATGAATGAATGATGTAAATATCTAACAGATGAATCAAGAAGATCTGCTCAAGGTGACCATGTGACCCAAAGATGGTACCAGGGATCAGAGGATATACACCGCCTGTTGATCCTAAAGTATTCTAACACACTAAGGAAACTCCTCTCACATGACGATCCCGGATCTGAGGGGACGTTTGTCCGTTTGGGGTCAACATGGAGGGAGATCCAGCCTGCAGTGACCCCCTGCACCCCCCGTTTAACATTCAGCACCAGGAGCTGAATGGACAGCAGTGCTTCAACCAGTCTATTCACACTGTAGCTGAACTGGATCAGTAAAGTGAATCCTCTTCAAATAATCCTAAAATAAACTGAAGACAGATCTGATATGACTCAGAGACTGCCGGGCCTTCAGCAGAGAAGCATCCCACAATAAAAGTTTCACTCACTATAAGTGAACTGCCGACTGACACATGATGGAAACTAAAAAAAAAGCAGAATTTGTACTTATTTTTAGAAATAAATCAGAGTATATCACGCTGTGACGTTGGTATTTTTTAACTTCTATTTTCTTACCTTTTAATAAGTAGACGTGAAAATCAAATGTGAAAGCTTGAGGTTGAGCACACGGTAATGGAAGGAATTTCTACTTTCGGTTATCTAGCTTTATGACAGGTATTTAACACTCATACAGCTAGATAACCAAAGACAGAAACAGACCACCTCTCTGCTCTCCAGCAGGCAGCCCGACGTGGCTGCAGTCATCTGGAGGAGGTGAACAGGCGTTAATACATCAGTGGAAAAATAAAACAAATTCACAGGTCATTTTCAGAGCATTGTACATAATTGTAGCTGAGGCCATGGGGAATATACCAACATGAAATACAAGATATTATAGGACAAACTATATTATTAAACAAACATGTTCATGTCAAAACGAAGCTCAGGAAGAAAGCAGTGAAGCTCACATGATCCAGGTGGCTGCAGGCCTACAGTGATCCTATTGTAGCTCATATATATATATAAAGAGAAATACTATTTGCACATCGGATTTGCGGTTTAATTTGTTTTGCACCATTTTAAAATATACAACCGTTAAAGGTCGAAGGAAATAAAGCCTCTCGGATTTGTCGTTATAGGCGCGCATGTGGGCCTGCAACTGGCATGCAGATCACACTGACTGTATTCTTTCTACAGGAAAGAAGCTGCAATGAATAAAAGACAACAAGTCGGGTTTGTGAATTATAAAGAGAAATTTTAAGGTAATTCATATTTTTTTAAATTTCACATTTGGCTTGAAAATGCATTTGTTGTGTTAAATTGAATATATGTATACATATATATATAAACTGTCTATTCATTTGCATCGAATGGTTTAAATTACATTAGATAACACCCTCAATTATTATTTTGCATTATTTCAGTGCACGTCTTTAACATTATTGGATTCACGTCTTTTTTCATTTTCAATTTAGGCCATGCAAGTAAGATCGTAAGAACTGATGAAGCTCCGATGGTTGTGTGATTTTAAAAAACTCACGAGGCTCAATGGAACACGTAAAAGACATTTTCAGCTTCCCCCTGGATGAGCGTGCAGGTGACCTGAAAGACCACGAACCCAGACGTGATCTCTGCTGCAGCACGACTCCTTTTTTGTAAATCACATATAGTCCCACACTGAGCCGGATATCAGATGCTTTTTCATTCCCTCCCCAGCTCATCGTTGAACCCTTATGGACCACGAATCCCTACTTTTAATGAGAGTTGTGATTGGCCTACTTCTTCTAAAACTAGACACGAGGATTACCAGCGTACACTGCAGAACCCGAATTTGTTACCGAGCGAAATAACAGGTTACGATGTTATTCTGGCATTTAAGAGGACACGAGGCTTTGTAAAGCATCACGCGTGTGTGTGTCGATCCACTGCATGAAGACACATGGTCATGGCATGAGAGCATACGGATGAAAAAAAAATGTAACCTAATGATGTGCGTGCAAATTCCCGAAGGCATTTCTTACCTATTTCTGTAGCAAAAACGGACTCTGGAGTGTTTAATGTCCTCAACTCGTGTCGCAATGAATTTTCCAGATGTTTTTTCTCTTCGTTTAGTTCGGGCCCTTGTTGAGTGTCATCGCTGCCGCTGCGGCTCCAAGATGAGTCCAGCTTCATCCTCAGTCCTCCACCTTCTGCCTCTCCTCCAGCCTGCGCGCCGCCTCTACTGCCTGACAGCTCGCTCCCGCACTGACGTCACGCAGGACCAGCTGGCGCTCCGACCAATCACAGCGTCCGCCAGCAGCAGAGAGTGTCCAACCCGAGCAGGACGTCCCACTCCCAACACGTTTTCTCTTGTTTCTTACATGTTTGCTACTAGTACCGTGCTATTAATATGATATGAATATATGGACACGGCCAAACAATGCACATCACAGCAGAGACAGTTAGTAGCCTTCTGGAGCTTTCGATCAAAACCAGTCGGAACAGTTTCATGAAAAGTACATATTTTAAAATGTTATTTTCGGAGCACTTCGAGGACATCTTGTCCGTGCTGAGTGGAAATTGACACTTAAAGTTCAACATCTAATCAGTCTGAACTGGAGCTTTAATAATTTCACACAATCCCCATCAATATTATTGATCCCTATGACACATCTTGTTGACCAACCCTTCTTGATCTGTCTTATCTCCTATGGCCTTTAAAATAAATGATTATTATTATTATTATTATAAAGAATTATACTTAAAACTGTGATGCACAGTTGGTTAACTACTTTTGACAAAATGTACTTGTGTAAAAAATACACAAATGTAAATGTAATGTTTAAATAAGCATGATCGAAACTGGATTCATAACGTAGTATTTCTATATCACAAGGCAATTTACCTCCACGTCATGTTGCTGTTCCATTAAATGACAATTTGTGTAATCTATCACCTCTGTAATATCTACTGATTTGCATTAGTTATAGTAGCCTATTGTCATGCTATGCATTGGGTTAAATCTCAAGTCATTAAATCTCTGAGCACTACCCAGTAAATGTACTGTTTCAAGCCAGAAAAGAGATTCCAGTAACCATATGTAGATATTCAAATCTTGCTCCCTCTGGGTAGAAATTGTTTCTTTCTATTGTCTATCACGCGCTGACGGAAGTGCTGTCCCATGAAAAAGGGGGTACCTGGAGGTTGGCCCTTCTTTCCCTCTGTGTTGCTGTGTAGATAACCACAGTTAGCCACTTCAACAGAGATACCAGCTACCACAAGTGCCTGGGGAATACAGGCAGGCTGATGGATGCAGATGCATGCATATCATTGGATGATTTAAATTCAGCGCATGCGTGGGGGTTACACTGTCTCACCAGCCACGATATTCTCACCAGGAAGTCTGAGACTCAATGATGACAGAGTCTCAGTTTTTTGGCCTCAAACACCCAGAGGCTCCTTCCATCCTCTCCCATCCCTGAGAGACACATTCTGAAACAGAACAAGAGAGACCGTGTTTCAACAGTACTGAAATGCACAAAAGGGGAAATTTAGAGGACACACATATAGGTAAGGTTGAGACACCCCACCTTGACAGATCAGAAGTCAGAAGGAAGCAGAGTGATGATCAGGACAAAAGAGAAAGACAAACATCCAGTCTTCAGATTTAGTTATTGAGAACTGGTTAAAAGGTTATGACTTGTGCAGGTGCTAGGGGATTAATACATTTTCAAGGTCTTATAAGTATCTGGTGGTTTACCTGGACAACAAACTGGGGCACTAACTAAAAATGCACTTTCCAGACCCACCACTTCTATTGTCAGGTTTGTTGGGGGAGCAGCATCTCAGGGACAGGGGTAGACTCAATGGACTAGAGGGCCAGTTCTGTTCTAGGAAACCCTTTTGATACAGTGGAGGTGGTAAGCAAGAGGAGAAAGATAAGCCATCAACCCTCATGGAGAACATGGCTCATCCTATGCAGGACACTCTAACAGCAGCACTGAGCAGCCCCTTCACCAGGTTCCTGCACCAACATTGTGTCTGAAGGAGAAGTTCAGCATTACTGCTGCTGCAATATTGTAAATGTCCCCGTTGTGGGAATTGAATTCAGTTTTATTTACACGGACTAAAATCACAATGCCTCAATGGGCTTTACAATCTGTACCATGACAACCTCTATGGTGCTTAGACCGTGACTTAGAATAAAGTCCCCAAAGAAATCTTTTACCAACGGAAAAAGAAAGAGGGATCCTTTTCAAAGGCACGGAGAGACCAGCAATGAATTACTGCCCATTCTGTAAGAAGACTTACCGCAATCTAAAAACAAACGACCGCGACAGGACTCGAACCTGCAATCTTCTGATCCGAAGTCAGACGCCTTATCCATTAGGCCACGCGGCCTTGTACATCGTATACCTGTATTACAGATAGAAATAGGAAATCTGAAGACTTTTACATTTCTGTCGAAGGGAGATGTACATCTACGTTGACATAAACGGAATACAGTTAAATGAAATAACGTATTCAGTCATCGTGTTGTACTGTTAAAAGATAGAGTCATCCGGACCGCGTGAGGTCGCTAACAGTTTTAACTTAGTTTGCCACGATACCAAAACCTTATGGTTAGGCATGCTGAGGCTCAGATGTAACGTTACATCCTCTGTGCTGAGGTTGGAGGATTTTTAGACGTCCTTTGGACAGCTACATTGACGCTCTTCATAATAACATAGATCGGATGAGGTTGCTTTGCTTTTTTGTTTGTCTACGTAACAGTCTTGCTAACTAATACAGCAAGCAGCAATGCTAACCTGCTATCTAGCTAACGTTAGCTGTTTGCTCTGAAGTGAGGCTCGTAACTTAAACAACAGTGTGGTTCATGTGGTAAAGCAGTTCAACTTAACGTTAGCTTGGACGAAGTATAATGATTTAATAAAGGTAAGTTTACTAGTATTTGTCTCTCTTCACAAACAACGATGTAACGTTACCTAGCTAACCATATACTCCCTTGTACTTGTGTTAGTTTAGACACTTGATTTCAGCAGCTCACGGTTTGTTTTGGATCACCAAAGTTATCACAGTTAATTGTCAATGTGTTGCAGACTAATTAATATGACGTGATCATGGATAAGTTGTATAGTCTTTGAGAGAAGTTGAGGTAAAATAACAGTTAGTATGCATCGTTCAAGACCAGGGAAATGTTATCGATTTAACAATGATATAATGACACCATGACATGATGTTTATGTTGTATTGATGTCTTCCAGCTGTAGTGACAAGTCCTGATGCTGCATGCCTTGCGCTGTCCTCTCCAGAGGTCTCTCATCTCTAGACAGGGGACATGTCTACGCTGCCTCTACTCCACCAAGCCTCACTCCATTCAGGGAGAGGACTCCACAGAGACCCGCCTGAACCCCCTTAACATCCAGATGTTGTCGAGAAATCTCCATGATCAGATCTTTCGAGGGCTGCAGCCAGAGTACAGGGAGGAAAACGTGGAGCGCAGTATTGGGCACTTGCAGAAGCATCAGCTGTGGGGTAAAGAAACTCCGCTGATGCCCGATGTGGAGCTGAAGCTTTCCAAAATGTATGGCAGCAATATTGACGAGCACTTCCGTGTTTTGGCCAAGACGCAGAGCATAGCTTACCTTGAAGCTGCCAATGAGCTGCAGCAAGCAGCACTACCACCCATGCCCAAGGAATGGGCCTGGGAGGTCGGCTGGACACGCTATGGGCCAAACGGGAAGAGTCAGAAGGTTGATTTCCCACAGGAGAACGCACTTGTGTTTGACGTGGAGGTGTGCATAACAGAAGGACAGTGTCCCACACTGGCTGTTGCTGTGTCTCCCACTAATTGGTGAGGAAGAGGAAAGATCTTAAGGCAGATGTTCCCATTATCCTGCTAATGCTACCAAAATGCTAAGAATGCATTCATAAATAAAAATGGGATGTGAATGTAAATGTGCACTATTTAGGTTTCCACAACAGCTTTTATCTCTCACTTTCTAGGTACTCCTGGTGCAGTAAACGTCTTATTGAAGAGCGGTACTCCTGGTCAAACCAACTGAGCCTTGCTGATCTCATTCCACTGGAGACACCAATCAACTCCGTCCGTCCTCCAGGGGGTCAGTGGAAGGAGAGGCTCATAGTCGGTCATAATGTTAGTTTTGACCGGTCTTACATTAAGGAGCAATACTTGCTAAAGGTCAGTATTGAGAGGCGGTGGTGTTGTGTCTGTATGTGTGTGTGTGTGTGTGTGTATGTGTGTGTGTGCGTGTGTGTGTGTGTGGGGTGGGGGGAGCATCTACTCATTAGCTACTCCCATGCGAGTAGATGGGCATGAAGTAGCATCTGCCCAGCCATGTGTGGTGCTGCCAAGTTCATATACTGATTTCAAAGATTTTTTTTCCTTAAGGGCTCTAAGGTTCGCTTCATGGACACCATGAGCCTTCACATGGCCATCTCAGGGCTGACTGGGTTCCAGCGCACCCTGTGGATGGCCAACAAGCTGGGCAAGAAGAGGGGCCTCCAAGACGTCAAGCAACACATTAAGAGAGCTGGACAGAAAAGAGATGGCCCAATGGTTTGTGTTTTTTTTCCAACCTATTTATATTTTTATATGGGTTGATATTGCAGTTCTCCTTTGTGTTAATAGTGTTTCTGGGTTTAGGTTGGCTCTTGGGACTGGGTGAATATCAGCAGCATTAACAACCTGGCTGATGTCCATGCTCTGTACGTGGGAGGACCACCTCTGCAGAAAGAGGCCAGAGAGACGTTTGTAAAGGGCAGCATTGCGGATGTCAGGAACAACTTCCAGGTGATGCATCCCATGCAATCAGATGCATTCTCATCATTAAGTGTTCTGATTGTGTTGTGTTCTGCTTCAGGCACACGTAACCAGTAAGTTTGCCTATGCTGCCCCCAACAGGAATTAATGCAGTACTGCGCCTTGGATGTCCAGGCCACGCATGAAGTCTTCATAGAGCAGTTTCCCCTCTTCCTGGAGAGGTCAGAAGATCCCCACCCACAAACATATTAGTTTAATCCTTAGATGTATTGAACTGTATCCCAGAATAATAACGCTGGTTGGTTCTCAATGACGGGTAATAATAATATCTTCTATGTCTTACAAGGTGCCCTCATCCAGTGACATTTGCAGGAATGCTGGAGATGGGTGTGAGCTACCTTCCTGTCAATGAAAACTGGGGGCGTTACCTGGAGGATTCTCAGGACATTTACGAGGAGCTCCAGAGAGAGCAGAAGAAGTCTCTGATGACTCTTGCCGACGATGCCTGCCAGCTCCTCCAGGACGACAGGTGAGAGACGACCACCGCGTTTCTGACTGCAGCATATTTGTTCATCTCGTCGTTATCAAGTAAAAATAAATATAGATTTATGCTTCATCTGTAGTTCAGTATTCTGTATGAAATACTAGACACATGACATGTATTTGATGTATTTTACTTTAGATACAAAGAAGATCCCTGGCTTTGGGATCTTGAGTGGGACGTGCAGGAGTTCAAGCTGAAGAAATTGCCAGCCAGCAAGAAGAAAAGCTCCAAGAAAGCAGCTGAAACAACAACCGCTACTCCTCTTCCAGATTGGGAGGAAGGTTTGTAAGCTCACATTCTGGGCCACATTTACAAAGCCGGTGTTTTGTGTGTCTTTACCCAATATGTCTGTCTGTAGTTAAAGAATGATAACAGGCGATGTGAAAATGTGTAAAATGTTACCTACTGTTAGACCCAGGCCCACCAACTGAAGAGGAGATGGACGGGCCTTGTCCCAGCAGGCTGGCTGTGGATAAACTGAAGGAAACAGTGAATCGGCTTCCCAAGAGAAGGCAACATCTGCCAGGGCATCCAGGGTATGATCACCTCCAGCCCATCCAGTGTCCTTTTTTATTAATCGCACTTCCCCTTTTTTAATTGTGTCACCTCCTTTGTACGTCATCAGCTGGTATCGTAAGCTGTGTGAGAAGATGTCCGAGGAAGACAGCTGGTCACCTGGTGCCAGTCTCATTAGTCTACAGATGAGAGTTACTCCTAAGCTGATGGGTCTGACGTGGGATGGATTCCCCCTGCATTACACAGAGAAGCATGGGTGGGGCTATCTGGTACCTGGACGCAGGGACAACCTGAGTTCTGAGGAGGACGATATCGGCCCGGTGTGCCCACACAGGTATTTAATACGCTGCTCTCACCAGACACACGTGGTAGTTTGTCTTCATATTCATTCTATTAATAGCTTTGGTCCGATTTAGACTACATAGGATGTGTGACAACTTTCCGTCTTCTACAGGGCGATTGAGAACGTTCACAGAGAGTATTGTGAGCAGAACAGCAAAGAGAAGCCTGCATACCTGGACTCGACACAGTCGGATGACCTGGTGTGGACGGACAGCCCAGTGTGGGAAAAGGTACCTCCAAACATCACCCCCCTTTATTTACAAGAACCTCTTCTCAATCCTTACAACCTATTTAAAGTAGTTTGTATAATACACACACAGATGCTGCACCCTTCACCATGCAGTTAAGCACTACTTACTTTTTTCTGCACAGCAGTTTCATTGATAAATAACCACAAATCTTCTCTCATAATAATCAAATCGAGCCTGTTTTAGACTCGTCAGTAATCTCAGGTTAGCTTATTATTTGTACATCCAAGGCTGCAGTGCAGATGGAAAATGCCTGGTAGCTTGTTTCTTACCTACTTTGCAATGGTCATCGTCCGTTCATTCCATCAGACAGTAAAATGACATGACAGACATTTCTTGGTCTCTAACCAGATGGAGGAGTTAAGTTCCCGGGAGAGTCTGACGGAGGACAATGAAGACAGAACGAGGAGAACCGGAGTGAGTGACTTGTTATTTTATAGATGCCTCATGAGCTTTACATCGATCACAGACACTCTTCTCTTCATATAGAGCCGCACCATCTGTTATAACATACATTGTTTTGTAATCTGTGCAGCAACAACAGTCTCAAGGTTCGGAGAGTCAAGGCCTCTATCACCAGGGAAACGGCCCCTACGAGGATGTAGACATACCAGGCTGTTGGTTTTTCAAATTACCTCATAAGGTGGAGTTTCAGTTTACTCACAGGGCTCCGCACAACCAGCGTTTTGACATCATGTTCTGACAGGATGTTTTTGTTTCAGGACGGGAATCACAACAATGTTGGCAGTCCGTTTTCTAAAGACTTTCTGCCCAAGATGGAGGACGGTACGCTCCGGGCAGGGAGGGGGGGAACCAATGCTACACGCGCTCTGGAGATCAACAAAATGATGTCATTCTGGAGGAACGCCCATAAACGTATAAGGTAACCATCGTTTTTTACACATTTGGGTCCTAATCCGTGATGTTTTTTTTCTTTCACAAAGACATGATTTTTTTGTCCCCTCACAGCTCCCAGAAGGTTCTGTGGCTGCGAAAGGGAGAGCTGCCTCGCATTACCAGCAGGTTCGTCCGGTGTATCGCTTTTACTGTATTTATCCACAAGCCATACAGTGATGAAAACTCATTACCCCGTACACCCATTTGTCTGTATTCCAAAGGCACAGCCAGTTTGATGAAGAGGGGCAGTACGGTGCCATATTACCTCAAGTCGTCACCGCTGGAACCGTAACACGAAGGGCTGTCGAGCCAACCTGGCTGACTGCCAGTAACGCACGAGTAAGGCGACGATGAGATTCATTATGCCATTTAACAGAGAAGTAGTGTTTGCATGGACTGTGCTTTGTGTGCACAGCGGGACCGAGTGGGCAGCGAGCTGAAGGCGATGGTGCAGGTGCCACCGGGCTACCACCTGGTAGGAGCAGATGTGGACTCTCAAGAGCTGTGGATTGCAGCTGTGCTTGGAGAGGCTCACTTTGCTGGCATGCACGGTGAGATTTGCCAGGTTTACTGTTTAGTTTTAAAGTGCAATAATCTTTTAAAACTGTCTTTGTCTTAAATTAATCTCATGTCTGTGCTGGTTTTAGGTTCTACAGCGTTTGGCTGGATGACCCTTCAGGGGAAGAAGAGTCAGGGCACCGACCTGCACAGCCGTATCGCTGAAGCTGTGGGCATCAGCCGGGAACACGCCAAGGTGTTTAACTACGGGCGCATCTACGGTGCAGGACAGCCCTTCGCTGAGAGGCTGCTGATGCAGTTCAATCATCGTCTTGGACAGACAGAAGCTGCCAGCAAGGCCCGGCAGATGTACGCTTTAACAAAGGGTGTACGTAGGTAAGCTCATCCCCGTGGACAACTGTGTGTTTGAATCACAGTATGTATCGTATTTTGCAAGTTGTTTGTGCAGAGGGGACACGAATGTTTATGGAATGCTGCATATATTGTCCCCCCCCCACAGATACCAGCTATCAGAGGAGGGTGAGTGGCTGGTCAATGAACTGGATCTAGAGGTGGAGCGGGAGGAAAATGGAAGTGTTTCCCTGCAGGAGCTGCGGAGGATCAGTAGACTGGCGTCACAGTGGTGAGGGAGCATCTAAACACCTTGTCACCATCCTACTCACAAATATTCTCACTCTGTTGCCCTGTTGCTTGATTTCCTTCTCTGTTTTTATTCCTTATGATCCGTAAGCTCCCGTCGGAAAAGGTGGGATATGGTCGGCAAACGTATGTGGTCTGGAGGTACAGAGTCGGACATGTTCAATAAACTGGAGAGTATCGCCCATTCAGCCCAGCCGGCCACTCCTGTCCTAGGGTGCAGGATAAGTAGAGCTCTGGAGCCCAAAGCAGTGAAGGACGAGGTGAGACTACTTAATGATTAAAGCAACATGCATGAGCTTTAAATGCTGGCGCAGTGAAGTTTGGTTCACACAGGGAGGCCTCCTGGAACTCCAATGCTCATGTTGATGGATCTCCTTTGTCAGTTTATCACCAGCAGGGTGAACTGGGTGGTTCAGAGCTCAGCAGTGGACTACCTGCATCTGATGCTGGTGGCGATGAAGTGGCTCTTTGCGGAGCACGGCATTGACGGTCGTTTCTGCATCAGCATCCATGACGAGGTGCGGTACCTGGTCCGCAGCGAAGACCGACACCGGGCGGCGCTGGCGCTTCAGATCACCAACCTGCTCACACGGTCTGCTCACAGCGCCGTCTTGATATCTTCTCGCAGAAAACGTACAGCACGGAACTAACAGTGAACTTTCTTGTGTGTGTGTGTGTGTGTGTGCTTCCGCCTCCTGCAGGTGTATGTTTGCCCATGCGTTAGGCATGCAGGATCTTCCCCAGTCAGTGGCTTTCTTCAGCGCGGTTGACATTGATACATGTTTGAGGAAGGAGGTCACCATGGACTGCGTGACCCCCTCCAACCCTGCAGGTGTGGAGCGGAAATACGGCCTTCCCCCTGGTGAGCCCTGCACCCTCATCATCAGAAATGTAGTAGGATACGTACACAAAGTTTGTGTGCATGAGCCTGTATGACCTGGGCAAAGGTGGGCTGAGTCTCTGTAAGATGGTGCACATGCGATGGGAAACCATAGATCAACTTCTACACTCCACCTCATGTAATACATTGTCAACCATAAAATAAGAGCCAACTCAACTAACGATGAACAACAATTTTATTAAGAGAAGACTGAACCAGTTCTTATATCATGAACTTAATGTGGAGTTAAAGTGGCAGAAAGTCAACACATGTAAAATAATAATTACAGTCAACATTTTACTGTGAGAAATACAGGTCATATATAAAATGTTCTTTTTACAGTTTACCATAGGAACTTGAACAGATTGTTAAATAGTGTGTGCTTGCAGGCGAGGCCTTGGACATCTACCAGATCATTGACCTCACCAAAGGCTCCCTGAACAAAGGAAAATAGAAGTTTGTGGAACAAACGTACGACAGCCGGGAGACTCGTCAGCATCCGGTCAAGATCAGTGAGGAACCCGGAGGCAAATGTAGAGGAGAGGAGGAGCTCATTGCTTTCTCTTCTTCTGTTTGGGCTCTTGTGTCTCCTCTGTGTCTTGTGCCTCTGTGGCCTGAAAGGAAAGGAAGCACAATGACGGCTTGTTTGGGGGGAATTCAACTCTCAAACCGCTGACTGTGCATTCTAAAGATGTTCTACAAATGAAGGTGTAATGTAGCTTCATGCACCTGCAGTGGCAAACAATTAGCATACGACTGATCTTCAACTAAGAATATATGGAGGTGTAAAGATAGTACGGTATATTGATCCTTTTTGATGGAGCTGACCTCCAGACTGTCATCCTGCTCCTCCTGCTCCTGCAGGGCTGCATCCAAGGTAGCAGCGTTGATGCGGAAATCCCTTGAAGTGCTCAGTTTCATGTACTGCATCAGATTTACCTGGACAACAGACACACACACACACACACACACAGACTTGTTGGAAGGGTTTTACTGTTGTGTGTTTTGAGATTTGGATTTTCTACCAGCTCACACATACCTTTGATTTCTTGGAGAGTGTGATGAGGTATTTCTCATACTGTTCAATGCTGAAGATCAAATTAGGAATGGCCTTTGTCTCACGTACAAGTTTGGCCTACCAGACGGAGACAAGACAACGGATAGCAAATGGACTCAATGGTAGTTGATTTGTTTGTACAGTTTTCTATATGGTTTGTACTGGGTTAATAAAGAAACTGTGTTATAACATAGGAGCTGTCCTCACCGAGGCAGCCTTGTTCACGTCATTCCTTTTCTTTTTCTTCTTGTCGTCTGCACCTCCGACACCGAATTCTCCATTCTGGCAGAGAAAACATTTCCAAAACATGAACACTTCCTCTACACTGCATCAAGTTGCTTGTGTCGAGTCCACAATCAATTTAAATTCCCTGTAGGTTTCTGAGTGAAACCCTGAGCTATGGCGAGGACCAGTTCCCAGATCTGTACCTGTACGTATGTGATGAAAGAGTAGCACTGTGGCGTCAGGTGGGATCCAGATAGTTTCACCTGCAGTGGCACAAAAAAAACTGTAGATTAGCATGACATCAACAGGACCAGAGGATTCAGACCAGTGAACGGCAGCCTGGACTCACCAGCTTCTCAAAGCGTGCAGGCAGTGAGCCGTTCTGGCCGGAACACACTTGGATGTACTAAGATGTGGAGAAAACAATTGATGTCACGCAGATAAAAGAAACAATCTTCACACTAAGATAATAAAGTGGAACAATACGTACATATTTGACCAGGGTGGTGAGGGTGGTGTACGTGCGGCTCAGCATCCTCAACAGTGTAATAGTGCAGGTGCCTTGCAGCACGGCCGTTTGGACCAACTCATTTAATGCTGTCAAAAGGGTCCCGAGCTGCAGTGTCACCGCCTTCTCCACTGGGTCCTGCTGGCCTGCAGCCTGTGTGGCCTCTTCTGCACATCAGCAACAAAACAACATCGAGACGGTGTTCGCACCGACAAAGATGCATCCCTCCCCTTGTCCCATTCTGACTTTCACTATTAAACCAAGAGGGCGCAGGAGGTGGCTTACCAGAGCCCGATTTGTCAGAAGCCGTCTGGCTTTTCTTTCTGGCAATCAGCCAGTCCACTTCCTCCAGCACCTTGTCAACCTGAGGCAGGACCAGCAGCTGGGACAAGAGATTCAAATGAGGATGATCAATCTTGAGCATTCACTAAACGGGTTGAAAAAAACACAAAACGTACTGCTGCTGTTGTTGCGGTCTTCTCACACACGATGGCAAAGTGAGACTGTTTTTCCACCTCCACATCCTGATGAGACAAAAAATTTTATTCAATAAATAATAATAATTTTAAACAATTCAAGGAGCTTCTGCAGCGATTC
>CAAKHC010017165.1:62374-94166 GCA_901007825.1 Macroramphosus scolopax | reverse complement strand
CCTTTTTAGTTAGAGCACCTGATGACGCAGTCCCTGTGAGTGAGTGTGTGTGTGTGTGTGTGTGTGTGTGAACCAGCTTCACGATACAAACCACTGTAACATACTTTGTTATTGATTTTCCTCCAGCAACCTAACTTGTTTTCTCTCTTTCCTTTCCTCTGTAATCCCTCTCAACCCTCCCTCCCATCGACCAAAGGCATTTCTCTCTGATGGTGATGCACATACCCTCGCTTACATCGCTGGGTCTGCGCTCTCTCCGGGAGATCAGTGACGGCAGTGTGTACATCAGTCAGAATGCCAACCTCTGTTACCACCATAATGTCAACTGGGTGCAGCTGTTCAGAGGCCGCAGACTTCGAGTCAACAACCTCAACAGCAACAGGCCGCTGGCGGAATGTGGTGAGGCGAGCTGGCGGGAAAACCTCCAAATGAAACATTGAATTGGTTACGATTTGTAATGCAAAAACAATGTTCCCATAGGAGTGAAGGGCAGAAGGGAACAATCAATTATGAATCTATAAATAGATATTTAACAAATATTCTGGCATCTTGCAGAATGAAATATAGAATGTGGTGCTGCTGCTCCTGATTCTTTTTGTCCATTGTTACAGTTGCAGAAGGCCATGTGTGTGACCAGCTGTGCTCCGACTCCGGCTGCTGGGGCCCGGGGCCCGACCAGTGCCTCTCCTGTAGGAACTACAGCCGAGACGGCACATGCGTGGACAACTGTAACTTTTACACCGGGTCAGCAGATATGAGTTGATAGTCATGTGGCTGATGGTGTTTTTCGGTTCAATTCATTTGATCAAACTGTATATATGTTTGAATATTGTGTCCCTAGAACTCCAAAGGAATTCATGAGGCAGGATGGGGAGTGTGTTGCCTGCCATCCAGAGTGTAAGCCTCAGCACGGGCAGGCCAGCTGCACCGGACCGGTAATCACTTCTTTTTGCTTTTGTGTGAGCTCTCTGTTCCGCAGACTATTTACTGGCAATAATTTGGGGTGTATGACTCAACAAACTTGTAAAATGTGCTGCACTGTTTTGTCTGAACGAGTCATGATGTGGCCACTGATGTTTGCAGGAAGTATCCGGAGATAGCAATGTCTGTTCCAGGAGGACGATTTTCGTCAAGCATTTTCCTGAATTTCACGTGTGTCAAGTTTTACATAATCCCTCTCACTTTGGTTAATTTCTTCCTTTCCTTTCTTTCTTAGGGTGCATACGAGTGTGTGGAATGTGCCAACCTTCGGGACGGTCCCTACTGCATGTCATCTTGCCCAACTGGAGTAAACGACGGACAGCGGGGGCTGATCTTCAAATATCCCAACAAAGAGGGTCATTGTGAACCGTGTCACCAGAACTGCACACAAGGGTGAGACTGCACTCAAAGAATGTGTGCGCTCTTCCATCGATGTTTCGCATTAACATGATGACATACGAGTTATATGTTTATCTGTTGCAGATGCTACGGCCCAGGACTGTATGATTGTTTGGAGACAGTCAGGCTGGCTGTTAGTAGGTGAGTGTTTCCCCCTGCTGGTGAATATAAAATGCTACACTGCAAGTGATCCTGGCAATTTCATGAGAAATATATTTGGCAAACTTCACATCTGTACCCGTCGTTTCCATTTCCACGCTTGTACAACCAATAGGTTTGACATCAACCGTGAAGGAACATGGTTTTTTAACCGGATCCGGTCTACTTCTTGTTGTTGCCACAGGAACCAACACATATTCATTTGCTTTGCTCTGTTTCTGACTTCCCCTTCATGTATCCCCACCCTATCATCTCTCTTCCCTACTTCAATTTGCAGTGGTCAGATCACAGGCATAGCATTAGGTGTGCCTGCCAGCTTGATTTCTTGCCTGGCGTTGTTTTTCCTGGGTGTGCTGTACCACAGAGGCCTGGCTATCCGCCGCAAGAGAGCCATGAGGAGGTACCTAGAGAGCGGAGAGGTGGGTCCCCCCCCCATGAGCTGTTGTGAGCAGCCTTTGCGTTGATGATCACATTCATTTGTTTTGACTAAACAGTCATCTGGGAATTGTTCCTGTTGTTTTGGCAGAGCTTTGAGCCGTTGGGTCCTGGAGAGAAAGGTACCAAGGTTCATGCCCGCATCCTGAAGCTGTCAGAGCTAAAAAAAGTCAAAGCCCTTGGCTCAGGAGTTTTTGGCACAGTGCACAGGGTATTAATTATCTTCTGTTTGAACATCAACTGATGGCCTCGTGATTTATGTGCAACTGCAGACAAATGTTCTCTCTTTAAAGGCTACCATAAAGACATTTGACTGCAGCTGTACATTTGATTTGTGTTTAAGGGCGTTTGGACTCCAGAGGGAGAGACAGTGAAGATCCCCGTGGCCATCAAGACCATCCTGGACAGCTCAGGCCGACAGACCTTCACTGAGATCACCGATGTGAGTCAGACTCGCTCTGAATATTAATATAACATGCAAAGTAATTGTGATGAGAAGTAAGGACGTATGTATTTGGTGTAACAAGGACACTTGTTTTTAATACATATAGTATGTTGTCATCATGCTCTCTGCGCAGCACATGCTGTCCATGGGCAGCCTGGACCACCCCTACATCGTTAGGCTTCTGGGCATTTGTCCAGGCGCCAGTCTGCAACTGGTGACCCAGCTCAGTTCACAGGGGTCCTTATTGGAGCACATCAGGCAGCACAAGAGCAGCCTGAACCCCCAACGCCTGCTCAACTGGTGCGTGCAGATTGCTAAGGTGAGTGCAGCTGGAGTGGCAGACCTAAGAGACACCCTGTAGTATGAACAGGCTTCATGAAATATTTGTATCTCAGGGCATGTACTATCTGGAGGAACACTGCATGGTGCACAGGAACCTGGCTGCACGCAACATCCTGCTGAAAAACGACTACCAGGTCCAGATCTCTGACTACAGTGTGGCAGACCTGCTTTATCCAGATGACAAGAAATACATCTACACCGACATCAAGGTTGTTATGAGTCAATCAGTTTGTGATACACCTTTGATTGTTAAAGGTACGATTTGTAGCGGACCTGATAAACTAGCGCTTCATATTTCCCACTTCAAACCAATAGGGAGTGTCAACCTGTATTGTAAGAAACAAGGAAACGCTAACATCCTTAGCATGAGGCAGAGGATGAAACTCAAATTATCACAGGATTTTTTCAGTTCCTTCAACTAACTGTATCAACCAAACTGAATTTCCCATCTGTAACATATCTCCTAATACAGACTCCAATAAGATGGATGGCACTTGAAAGCATCTTGTTCCGAAGATACACTCATCAAAGCGATGTCTGGAGTTATGGTAAGTTCCATACAGAATCTACAAATAAGTTTCAAGTTCTCTTGAAAGTTTCAGTCTGTAAATACCCTCAGGGAGAATTCAAATGTGGCATCTCTCCTTCCCGACAGGAGTGACAGTGTGGGAGATGATGTCATTTGGAGCGGAGCCCTACGGATCTGTGCAGCCTCAGGAAGTGCCAAGTTTGCTGGAGAAGGGTGAACGTCTGTCACAACCCCACATCTGCACCATAGACGTCTACATGGTCATGGTCAAATGTGAGTGCTGCAAAACATTACAGCAGTATACACACACACACACACATAAAGGCATGCGTTCTAATGGGAATTGTTTTAATTCTCCCGTTCAGGCTGGATGATCGATGAAAATATAAGACCGACCTTCAAGGAGTTGGCCAGTGACTTTACTCGCATGGCAAGAGACCCACCAAGATACCTTGTCATCAAGGTGAGGTCTTCACCTAAATGTGTTTTTGCCCTATAACCCCAACTCCTAACCTCATGGCTATCAGATCTTGGCCACCTGTTGGCCATAATTCCCTGCTGTATGTGGACTGAGTGTAAGTGTGCCTTACACTGGGCCGGACAGATGTTGCTATATGTGTAAAAAATCCATGTTATTCTGTAGTTGGAAGGAGAAGAAGTTTCCTCAGAAGTGCTCCATCGAAGAGAATCAGAGCGAGGGCTTCTTGATGCAGATTTGGAGGATGAAGATGAGGAAGGATTGGAAGAAGGTTTAGCCACACCTCCTCTTCAACACTCTCCATCGTGGAGTCTGTCTCGTTCAAGGATTAATTCGTACAGGGTAATTATCTTAGATCTTAGATTGGACTGACTCTTATAGAAATAACCCACATCAATATTTTCTTTCTGACTTGTAGAGCGGCACCTCTCAGGCCGGGCCCGTTGGATACCTGCCAATGACCCCAAGCCCTGTAGACAGCATCCGACAGGTGTGACACACACACACACACACACACACACACACACACACACACACATACGCATTGTAGAGGATGAGTGAATAAATAAAGAAATAAATACATTTAGAATTATTAAAAAATGGCATTCATGTTAACGATCGGCTGCATCATTCCATGTCTTCTCTTCTCCGTCTCAGCTCCGGTTTCAGAGGTCTCGTCTGAGCTCGGTGCGAACGCTGCCTGAGAGGTCAGAGGTCAGGGAGGGTGGAAGGGAGACTGAGCTGCGCGAGCAAGGTTTACGGACTGGGAGTCTTCACAGGGCCCAGTTTGGCTCTGAAAGGTGTAATCCCTGTATATCCATTGGCCGGCACAGGAAACTCTCAACAGCATCAAGTCCATCTTCATATAAGGTTTGGACGGCGGGGGACGAGGAGGAGGTGGACCACTATGGTTATGTCCTCCCTGGGTCACCTTGCACTCCAGAGAAAGGTAAATTAACAAAACTAAGATGAGAGCATGCTGCTATATCACATTTTTGGCTTGTTTGTTTCTTCCTTCTTGAACGTGTCTAGAAATTAGAGTATGAATACATAGGCATCTTTCACTTATCTTCCTCTTTTTGCTTATTCTGTCACAGTCTGTAAAGTCTCCGAATCTGTGCGAAGAAAGTCAAGGTTGACCAAGACTAATCAGTCTCTTGGTGCGATAAACCCTTCACCTGCATATGAGGTCATGAACAAAGAGTCTAGCGTGCCTTCTTGCTCAAGCAGAGGTGACTCATCACAGGTAGATATCCCCTCCGTAGCACTTTGTGTTAAATCCCTACCTCCACCATCGCCATCTTTCATGACTCCATTATCTGTTGAGGAAATTCCACATGTGGAAACCCTGACAGCAACTTCAGCTGCGAAGGGTTGTGAAGGGAATGTAGCAAAGTGCACGGACTCCACAGAGAGACACCAGCTCACCGAGGAGGATGAGTTCAGAGCTGTAGATGACCACGAACACAAAGCTCAAATGACAGGCAGGTATGAATACATGGACATCAGACGATCCGACTCTATTGAGGGAAACGATCCACCTCAGGAGAGATGTCAAACATCTGCAAAGAGTTCAGCAGAGACAGAGGAAACAGGCAGGGCAGAGGAGAGCCAACGGGTGGAGGATGAGAAAAAGTACCACCACAAAAGTAAACAAGCCACACTTCATGGGAGTAGTATGGTCATGCCCAGGCCAGATGTTCTTGCAGCTGGGGGAGAAGAAATGGAGGAGTATGAGGAGATGGCCCGATTTGCAGGGGTGCCTGGTGGGCAGGAGCAGGCAGACTACCAGAACCTCCCAGTGAAGGGGAGGGCTGTTTCGGAGGAGGTGGGCAGTGGCAGGTGTGCAGGGATCGGGGGATACATCAAGGTGTGCGCTGGCATGGGGGAACCTGGCAGCAACACATCATTTGACAACCCAGACTACTGGCACAGCAGACTGTTCCTCAAGCCAGATGCTGTACGCACTTAATAATGTGGACTGGGACTGCTGTACTTAGAGTAGTTCCTCTGTGTCATTTGTTGGTTTTTTTTACCACCACTGAGGAGGTTATGTTTTACCTTCGATTTGTGTCTTTGTTTGTGTTTGCATGTGTTTGTTTGTTAGCAAGAACACACAAAAACTGCCCTGCTGATTTGAAACTTATTGGAGGCATGTAGCATGAGCCAACCAATTAAGATTTGGGGCAGATCCATTCAAAGTGGTGGAAAATATATTTTTTTACATTGGATTTTCTTTCCGGTTGCAAGCTTTTTTTCTGTCAGTTATATAGAACATGGAATTCAATAATACAGTTACATTAATGAGCCTCATTTCATGGTTGTATGGTAGAGTAAATAAATGTTTATGAAACCAGCTGTGAGTCTGTATGAAGCAGGGAATTAAGGTTATTGCCCTCTAAAAGCAATGTTTTTCCATTGACTTCAAAGTGTACAGTGAGCAACAATAAGGCAAATAATACATCATGCTTTGTTGCTATAATATTTGTATAATTTCCTACAGTACAACAAGGCATTATTTCTCATTGCTGTAAAGCAGTATTATTGTAAAAAAAATAATATGTACTCAATAGTTTTTGGGGCTGTCTTTTTTACTGTGCTTTGGCATGCGTTCCTTAAATAAAATCATTAAATATCCACGTCTTGAACATCTCCCCTCTTTGTTTGATTTAAGATTCTTTCTCAATATGAACTTACTTTAAACAAATCCCTTTAAGGCTCGGGCTAGTACTGGGTAGTACTATGAACATTAGAAAATGAGACACTTGAACGCAGCGGTGACGCACTCGCGCGCTTACAGGTCAGAGGCGAAGCAGAGATGATCGTGCAACAAGAGAATTGCCTCCGCAGTTGTCCGTCTTCGTTTAATCAGTATCAAGTGTATGCGTGTTTTGGGCTAAACAGGGTTGTTAGTTTACTTAAAAATATTGTGTAATCAAATTAGAACATTGAGCGGTCGTGTTGAAATGACCCTGGACGTGAAACGGACTTAATATCAGTAGAGTACCTGACAATATTTATGTAGGTTAAATGTTGCTAGGACTCATATGTAAACAGCCTATTGCCTAAATAGTTGTACTTTAAGAAATAATAAAACTAATTCACAAGAAAGAATTATTCTATTCATTATAGTATTTAGAAAGCGATGAAGCTCCCAAACTGTATTAGTTAGCTGTTGATAATGAAAAAACATTACAGAAGTAGTTCAATACCAGTGTGATTGTCCTTGAGGACAAAAAGTTAGCCACAGTGTGTGTAAACCAATGCAGCTAAGAGTAAATGAGCGTCCCTGTGATATACCGGGAACTATCTTGACTGCGAAATGTGTCTTTGGTAACAGGCGGGATCTAGTTATCGGGGGCTCCCGGCTGAAGTCGGGCGGGCCGGTGCAGAGAGCAGCGTGGTTCATCCTGCGACTGACTGTAAAAAAAAAGTTACTCTGACTTCGCGGACACACTGCCAACATGTCTGGGGATGAAGAGACACAGGAGCAGACCGTCGCTGACGATTTGGTGGTCACCAAGTATAAGATGGGGGCCGAGATTGCTAATCGTAAGTGAAATGAGATAATTGACTCAACAGCACGCAAGTAAGAGAATCTGTCTGATGTTAGCTAGCTGTGTCAGCTAGTCACTACCGGGCAGCTGCTGTGCCATGTGCCGCAGCACCAGCAACAGTAGATCGAAATAGATATTGGGTGATTGTTTAAAGCGCCTAAAGAATGGATATTGCTAAATATATAGGCTGAGCATGTCTTCGTGTGAAGCCCGTAGTCGTTTAACGTCACGTTGCTGTCACATTAGCATGGTGAGCTAGGTAGCTATGTGACTGCCACCGGACTAGCAAGCGTCACTTAGCTGACAATGCTAACTTACTAGATAACAATGACAAGTAACAATTGAACGACGATGTGGGATTGTAACCAGCCGTGAACAGGTGGCACGTATATGTACAATAACCGAGAACCCAGGCTTAGAAGTATTATGAAAGAAACTTGATTGAAGATTTGCTTGTCTTAAATGGTGTTAGGTTACGTTAAGCAAATTTAAAGTCCTAAAGTAAGTGAACGTTGAAGATAAGAAACCACTCAACATTACGCTACTCTAATTTTTGTTAAATTAGCTGAAACCATGCCAATTAATTTATTGTACTAACAGGAAGGGAAAAAAATTATCTTAAAGTCGTCCATCTTCAACCCTACATGCTGTTGTTACATGTGGCTGATTCAAATGAATCTCATGTAGCTGAAGTACCGTTATATGTATTTAGCAATAAACCAAATGTTAGTCCCATTAATAGTATCTGCTTTTGTGTCTGTACTTTTAAATACATGAATATTTTGTCATTGGTGCATTGTAAATATATTTCCATATTCAATAGGGGTTCATGTCGGGAAGGTTTGTCAAGCACAGATGCACTTTAAACTTTGCCCACCTTCTCTCAACTTCTCCATTTGAACCATTCTTTGTTTGTCCTTAATCTTACTGCCAGTGTGAACAAGTGATCCAGTCTTTATATATAATTACAAGTACAGAAAAGACAACAGAGCTACCACAATTTATTTTAATAAATCTTAGTGTATAAGTGGTGCTTGATGCCTCACCCAGAATATCCCAATTCCTAGTTTCTAGAGGCCACCTTCACATCAATGACATTATTTCTTATTACAGCTTACAAAGGCTGACATGCTTGATTCGATTAGATTCAAAACATATAATTTATGACCATTTTTTTCTGCAGTTTTAAGCTGATATGACGGTCTGTCAGTGTTTATCTCTACCCTAACATAACATCTATTAATAAACCCCAAAGAAATATTCGTACAACCGTTGATTGAACCTTAAACATTAATCCTGAGACATTCTGAATATCAATACACTATCCACCCGTCTATCCAGAGGTGACACCTGTTAATTTGGAAATATAGAAGTATTGAATTGACTGTGCAATGAAGAGTTGTCACTTTATTGACAGAATTATTCACAAAATGAGAAAATAATGAAGTCCTTTTGTAATCAACCAAACCATATAATTGATAAGCCATTTAAATTATGTTTGTCTTCTTATCTTGTCCTGCAGAGGCTCTGAAGGCGGTGGTGGAGGCAGCTACATCTGGAGTCTCTGTGCTCAGTCTGTGCCAAAAGGGAGACGCCTTCATCATGGCCGAAACTGGGAAGATCTTCAAGAAGGAAAAAGACATGAAAAAAGGTATTTAATGATTATTTTTATAATTAGTCACCACAGAGTCTCTGACCCAGCAATTCATTCAATTCCCTCATTCACTCTTTATTTTCCAGGTAGTGCTTTTCCTACTTGTGTGTCAGTTAACAACTGCGTATGCCATCACTCGCCCCTGAAGAGTGACCCCGACGTCATACTAAAGGATGGGGACCTCGTCAAAATGTAAGCTGCTGAATAAAAGCATGTCCACCATGTGTACTATAGAAATTTATAGCTTTCATTTTATTAGCAATTCATTTGTTCTTTACCTGACATTTTCCTGTTTTGTTTGCGTACAGTGATCTGGGTGTACACGTTGATGGATTCATCTCGAATGTGGCTCACAGCTTTGTTGTTGGAGTGACAAAGGTACGGCATCACTGTTGGGCTGTAGATCTCAATGATGAGAGCCATGAAGTGTATTATAATGTACTTGTAACTGCTGGTTGTCACAGCATTATTAGCCAGTGATGCTTTATTTCACCTGTTGTAATTCTATAATTTTACTTCCTGTTTCACTCCAGGACAACCCACTGACAGGCCGCAAGGCTGACGTTATCAAAGCAGCTCACCTTTGCGCTGAGGCAGCTCTGCGTCTCGTCAAGCCAGGAAACCAAGTAAAATTCTCCAACCATAATTACAGATTAAATCACCTGTTTCAACCTCTTCTAATCTTGTTCATCCTGTATCTCCATCAGAACGCACAGGTCACAGAAGCTTGGAACAAGATCGCCAAGTCATTCAAGTGCTCCCCTATTGAAGGTGGGTGTTTGTGATCCTTTAACACCTTCAAGCTCTGTGATCCCACTGGTGTACATTAGCAGAATGTAATTTGATATGCTCTGTTTGTTCCATCAATGTGTGCAGGCATGCTGTCCCATCAACTGAAACAACATGTCATTGATGGGGAGAAGACCATCATCCAAAACCCAACGGACCAGCAAAAGTAGGTTTATTCAGCAAATTCTGTTTTTCACGAACTGTGAGAGGTTTTCCCTTTGCTAGTAGATGACCTTGTCCTTATGTTTTTGTAGGAAGGACCATGAGAAGGCTGAGTTTGAGGTGCATGAGGTTTATGCAGTGGATGTGCTCATCAGTACTGGAGAGGGGAAGGTGAGAGCAAATTAGACTAGAATTTTCCAATTAGGTTCAATAGTCAAACAGATTTTATAATATAGGTTTTGTTCTTTAATTCAGGCAAAGGATGGGGGTCAGAGGACCACCGTTTACAAACGAGACCCCAACAAGGTGTACGGCTTGAAGATGAAGACATCTCGGACATTCTTCAGTGACATGGAGAGACGCTTCGATACGATGCCTTTTACTCTGAGGTTGCATCTTTCAACTTCACATCCAATATTTAACTTTTTTTAAATGTAATTTCAATAAAAGCCTCTCCTTAGTTGCACCCCCTTATTTCTCCTCTCTGTCGCCTCAGAGCGTTTGACGACGAGGGAAAGGCCAGGTTGGGCGTGGTGGAGTGTGCCAAACATGAACTGCTGCAGCCATTCAACGTGCTGCATGAGAAAGACGGTGAGTGTGACAAAGAGTAAAAAATAAATGGCTTTGGGATCATGAAATCTCTTAACAGATTAGTTTATGTGAGCTAAAGTCTCTCTGTGTAGTTGGAAAACTGCACATTCAAATGCAGTAAACAGTTTGTGTGGGGAGCAAAAGAGGTAGAACACAATGCGCGACATAGAATCTCAAAACCCATCTGCATTGTCTGATGACGGTTCAGCTTTAGGATTTATCTGCATTCATTTGATGTGTGAAACAATCCAGTCATTGCTCAACTCTGGCTAATTGTACCATAAACTGTAAAAGCCCCTAGAGGCTATTCATAGCCAATTGGTTTGTGAGATTGATGCATCACTAAAACATGATGTCAAACTGTAGCAAACCCTCTACAACAATGCAGACTATCGTGTGTGTTGTTTTCTTTTTGTTTTAATTCAGATTCCAGTCTGAGCGCCAATAAAGACGTGTAAATTTGTATCTTCCTCAATAAAAGTATCTCTCCCTCTACTGTACTATTGTCAATTTAAGAATGTAGTCATACATACAGGTAAATTTGAATATCATATACAGTTATGTCTAATATCTCAACTCGACAAACGATGCCTTATCTTATTGGCAAATCTAATACAGTCTTGATTAACAGGCTTTGATGGTATAAACTCATAAAAATCATGTGTGTGTGTATATATATACTGCACACATCCCCTGTTGGACTGCTTGATGTGATTTTCCACCCTCTCTGTGTCCAGGTGAATTTGTAGCCCAGTTTAAGTTCACTGTGCTGCTCATGGCCAATGGACCACTGCGAATCACAAACAGCCTCTTTGAGCCAGAACTCTACAAGTCTGAGCACGAGGTGGAGGACGCAGAGCTGAAGGTAAGATGTTTGATGAATGGGGAAATTTCATCTTCTGCCCGACTTGTACGGCTACAGCACACTGTTGGCTGACTTGGCATTTTCAAAGCCATTAAGTGTTGAGTTACTGAGTGATGTGACTCCTTCGTCAATTTTTGCCTTTTTCTTCCTGTAAAGGCCTTGCTTCAAAGCTCAGCCAGCCGTAAGACGCAGAAGAAAAAGAAAAAGAAGGTGAGTTCCAAAGTACTTTGAAACTGTACTGAAATAGCAGGAACATCTTGTTTTCCTCAATTTTTCTATCATCTCATTCTTTCAGGCCTCAAAGACTGTTGAGAGCGCAACAGGACAGGCGATGGAGACTGAAGCTGCAGAATAGATTCTACATCCAACAAATTGTGACAGGCATCTGATGACCCAAAGAACGGACGTCAAGAATCCTTCTGTCCCAGCTGTTGGAGGCACTTGCAGTGTAGCTGCTGTGAATACCTCCAAATCTAACTGATGTCAGTCTGGGATGCTGCTGCTCCTAAATCCTTTCACTCCACCTAAAACACACACAGAAACATCCCTGGGAAATCTCACTGTCCTTGAGACAGCCGTATTCGAACATTTAACCATTTGACTGACCTTGAGCCTTCATCCCTTGTTACCACAGTAACTGTAGTGAAAGATCATGTCAAGTAAAATGAATTTGACCGAGCAGCAAAGGATAATAAATGCACAATCATGTGGCAGTGTAATTGTTTGGCATATCGAGAAATTCCTTGACTTGCAGCTATGGCTTTGAAATGAATGTTAACTTGTCATGGTGCATAAATGTGTAACATCTTAAATCCTGATGTTGGACTTCACACTGGTTATAGCATGACATCATAAGTCATCATTACTTTTAGATTCTGCACAATTACTGCATTTATACTGCTCTTGCTTAGGTCTGTCTGCTATTACTTTGTGTATACTTCTAGGCATCTAGGATGCACAGCTTACAATTTCTAAAACTGACATGAGACCTACCAGTTGAGTAATTTAACAAGTAAAAAAAAAACTTCATTTCTTTTTATTAGTTTTGGATGGTCTTACTTCCTGCCAAGGGTTCAGCGTTCAGTCTTCTGGTCCACCACTGAGTCTGACAGTCTGTGTTTACATTAGAAGTCCAAATATGGATGCTTTTGTAAAACAAACCCACTTTCAGAGACTATTTTTGGAAACATTAAAAAGCCACCTGACATCATTTCTGTGTTTGTGTGTTTGTATTCACCTGATCTACCTGATGAGGGTTTTGTTTCTTTTATAATGAATATAAATGAGTATAATGAATTCACATTTGTGAGTCACCTTTCTCATTGTATTTTCAAAGCATAATCAGGTACTAGTGAGAAATCACTGAATCGTCTTGGGGAATGTAAGTGAATGAAAGATCAAAGCAAAATCTTCATGCCAAATCATTCTACAAGTATAATCTTAATTGCCACTATATTAAGTAGATAGGACGTGTAAATGGACTGTTGATTAAATTAAGCAAAGTCTTATACATAATATATAACTGCTGCTAAAAATCACACATTAAATACATAATTAAATAATGACATGAAAAAAGCTTTGCCCCTGTGTTCACAGACGGTATGAATCAAGCAATAGTTTGTCTCTATTGCATGTAAACAATTTACAACACGAGATCAACAGCATTCATTAATTGAGTCAAACTAGTGGGATTGTGTTATATTCTACACAGTACAGTCATGTACAAGCACTGAGTAACTGCTTAAATTAATCTGTAAAGTACAAAGTACTGCAGTACTGCAGTACATAATATTTCCGGTATTCCTCGACTCAATTACCCATGTTCAACGATCACCGTGACGTAACAACGCATATAAATAACAAGTCGCACGACTGTGACGTCCTTCGCGAAACTTTCCTTCCCAGCGGTCGGTACGTAAGGGCCTGTCTATTGATACCAGAATCCACCTTAATCACCTTCTTTTAAAGCCATCGAACTAATATTTCACCTTTATCTCTCTCTTCACAGACAGACCTCTTCGACATGAGAGCTAAGGTTTGTGTTTTGACCGAATACATGTTATTTTGGGGCGGCAACATTTGCTAGCTAGCAGGTCGGCGGCTTCACAGCACGTTTATTAGCACTCAAGAGCAAAATTCTTTATTTTGAATGTGTGTAGGTAGTTTAGGGGAGTGTAAGTGTGTGTGGCCCAACACACGTGCATAAATTGTAAAAGTAATCAAGTCTTTTATCTGTTGCAGTGGAGAAAGAAGCGCATGCGCAGGTAAGAGCTGACGCAGATAGCCATGCTTCATGGTGCCAAGCACGTTTACACCTTTACACCTTGAGAATTCTATCTAACGGATGTTTGTGGTGATACCTCAACAGGCTGAAGCGCAAAAGGCGAAAGATGAGGCAGAGGTCCAAGTAAACTGTCCCGTGTGTGTTCGCGTCATGGCTGCGACATTACAAGTTTCCATTAACCAGATGATGGTGGGCACAGTTTGAGGTCCTGGAGCCTCGTCGTATGGAGAAGCAGAGCAGCAGCAGCTGATTCACGACCTGCAGCTTCATGGGATTTTCCTCTGGAACATTCTCTACTACTGCTGTTAAATCCTGCAACTTTTGTCATTTTTGTTTATACTGTGATTAAAGGTTTTGGTTTACAAAAGACAGGCATGTTTTTGTTTTCATTATCTCTCGTCTCTCATTGGTCAGGGCCTCATTCAAGGCTCTAGTGGTGGTTTAAAATGCTTTTGCTGCAGCCTGAATCAAAGAGTAGCAAATGCTGTATGATTTGTCTAGTAATTCACACAGCTGCTACACTAAAATAACTGCATGGCTCACCTGCAGAGAGCAATGAGGAAGTGACGATGTTTAGATGCTATATTAAAGGGTATTCCCACCACAATGTAAAAATACTGCAATACAAGTAAAAGCAGCTTATTTAAAATACCACTTAATGCACTCAACAAAATGATCTTGCATATCAAGCAAAAGGAAACTACTCATTAAGGAGCATGACATTTTCACTCTAAATATTTTTATTCCTGGTGCTTTAATGTTACAATTCATTTAGTCAGGTTCTCTGTGAATTCATCTGAAATTTCACTAAAGACAATGACAAAGTATACCCATGATTAGCGGAAGAAGTAGCAAACTGTGGGAAGATTCAAATAAATAACTGCTGCAAGATTTTACGGAGTATAGAGAGTAAGTGCAGTGAGTTACTTTACATGGACCATATCAGCTGGAATAGAGGAAACATGTCGATTCAAGAACCCAAGCAGCATCCCTCGATCACCTGATTAGCTCGCAGAACACATCCCTGATGGGAAGTTGCGTGTGTATTTATTAGAGAACACTTCAGATTCTGATCACATCATATGACTTGAGTAGCTATGTGAATGCAGTAACCTTTGTACAGAGCTCAGTCACGGAAAACAACTCAATCTATCTTGTTTTTACCCTTGAGGCAAGTAATTCTCTCTGTCCGTAAGGTGAATTATAATAAGGCCATTGCCTGATGTATAACAGGATAGTGTCCATATTGTTTCTTAAGTGATCTTTTAAACCCCTCGGAGCTACAAGTTATGTTAAAATATAAACTATTTTACAAGCTATTTTTGAACATGGGAATGTACCAGAACTGAAAGCCACTGATCATCTGACACTGTCCTTGTTTTTTCTCTCTCCATGATTCTGTTCCACATAAATCTGTCATTTTAGTTATGGTCGTTTTGTTATTCAAGCGCTCTGGCGGTGTTGACCTGTGTGCATATACTAAAGTAATATAAAAGATATGTATATGAATGCTTGCCACAAAATTGCAATAAAAAGGGAAAATACAAACTGATTAATAATAAATAAATATAAAGATAATAATCTTGCCTACATTTACACATCATTTATATATTACTGTACTTCTGCAAGTGAGGCTGTTTGTGATGGAAAGTGAATTGTAGTTTGCATCTTATTGAACACCTCAATTAAGCTGATCAGCAGCAGCAGCAGCAGCTTTTGATGATTTAATAAACACTCCTGGTGTTAACTATTTGTTATCTAAAGCTGTGGCTGTATTAAGTCATTGGACCAAGAGATAGAATGCTTCTCCTGAAATACAAATTGATTATCCTAAAGTATCCTTTTGTGTGAAAATTTGACTAATCTTGTACACCAGTACACTAGAAACATAGTAATAAAGAAATTGGTTTATAATGATGATGCTATGAATTCATCCATCCACGTAATGACAAAACCAAACTGACATCTGACTGACATGAGGCCCTTTGGTGTCTCAGCATGACCAATCTCATACTGCTTGTTCAGTATCATTTCAACATCATAGGAATCATAATCCTGTGACTGCAACTTCTGCTTCTCCCTTCTGGAGAACAAAACAGCTTCTCAGTGTTTTTAGATAACCGGGATGCGATGACGTGGCGGGTCTTTGTTCTTCCGCACTGACGAGCTCAGTAAACATGAATAAATGTGGGTTACAGCTGTGTGGGCTTGGAGGCATTCTGGTGGCTGGTTAGATTTCAATCGCACCACACAATGTCGCCACTTTATTATTTCACTGCAAATAATGGAAGATAAAAAGCGTGAAACATTTTAGGGCATCTCATCAATATGTCTCTTCCTGAAGCATCGGTCTTTAGTTAAAGCAGTGACTACCTTTGACAACAGAGGTTCACAGAGGGTACACTGGCACACAGAGTACCCTCTCTTTTCGTGTTATTTTATGGTAAATGGGCTCCTCTATACATTCAGGATGGGATTTCAACCTCCTCACAATGTTGCCTCATTCACACATTCATACACTGATTGTGGTAGCTGACGTACAAGGCGCCATCATCAGCAATAAGGGGTTTAGTGTCTTGCTCAAGGCTTAACCTCCACAGGGAATAGAACACATGACCTTCTGATTCCTGAGGGATGCCCCCCCCCTCAATTAAAACATGGTAACCTATATAACTGTAACTGTAACATACAGTTGTAAGCATTTTGCAGGACTAACTCCTCAAAGGTTATTTTTTATATTCTTGCAAGCCTGTAACATGTATGACAGAGCCAGAAGGGGATGCTACTTTATTGTTTTTGTCTTGTCAGGAAACCTCACTTCTCTTTACGAACACAGTCAGCGCACCAGAAAAGCAAGACGTTGTCATACAGTGTGGAAGTGTGCTATGTCAACAAAACAGGCATGTGACGAGCTCCTTTACAAACAGATTATGAAGGCCAAACTTTAGAAATGACCTTTCTTCTTAACTGGTGAAGCACAATAATCTATATGCAGGTTAAAGACTCAAGAGAGCTTTAATCCAATCAACAAAACTGCAGCTCCATTCAGGTATAAAATAACAATATTAAAACACCATACAAACAGTAGGAAATAGAAATAAAAAGCAGCCCGAGTGCAATGAAAAGGGAAAACTAATATCTTAAAATTTTAGCAAATGTGGTAGTTTTAAAAATGTAGAAGAACAAACAGTTGACATTTGATCTTCCACAAACTAACTTTTACCATGAAAATGGTAAGAATGTAGTTATGAGAATAAATGTGGAAGTGCGGAATAATGAAAATACATACAGAATAGGTTTAATGTAGTCTTATTTTTTTTGAAATATAAGATCAGACTAACAGATTTTCCTTAATTTCATGTGACTCATAGTTTTATGTTTCGCTTCACTGACGGTGTTTGTGTCCTCGTGTGTACAAAACAAACGCAGTTTACCGCCATATGTCTGCTGCAAGTGCAGGTGTCTCGGTAGTGAGACGGGGGATTACCAAGCTGTACACCCTCCGAGAAAACACAGCTAATTGGCGGTATCTATGGCAACCATTCAGCATACTAAACGTGCCTGGCATTAGTGAATCTATCACGGTATGGATACTAGATGGCGCAGGGCGTGCATTTTTCTGGTGCGTAATGGCGCTAGTGACAGTTGACGCATATCTTCTTGTCACGACGGCAGGAGTTTCTCCCGGAACATCACGGCATCTGATGCACCTTGATAAAACAGCAACACGTTTCCCTTCAGTGAAACTGTTGCAGCCGCCCTGCTGCAGCAGAAATGAGCGCTTGCGCATGCAGGACCGGTCCTGGTTATGTAAGGAGAGATAACGGGTTGAGCAGCCAATGCATCATTATAATGTGTTGGGCGTAAAGGTTCATTCCGTTTAGGTGTTGATGATGCCCAGAGTAAGCCTGTCTTCTGATGTGTCTTTATAAATACATGTAGGGGCTTCACGTTATAAGTCCGTGATACGCTCCGCCCGTGGAAGCGCGTGACGCTTCAAGTTAATTCTGGGGTTTAGGTTTCTACAGGATTCCATGTGAAGGAGGGTTTTAAGCAGAGCCCGCCCTCACACGTCTATATTCTGCTCGCGCTGCCTGGCGAAAGAAGCGGACACGTAAATGAAACACGGAATAAGTCATTTTATTGCCCTGCGGAACGGAGGGGAGCGCAGAGAAGCGACGCTCCGACCATGATTTAATCGACTGAAGCCCGCATGTTTATCGGTGATCTCTGGATGGTTTCTGTAATAACAGTGTGGTAACTTCGCTGGCGCTTGCCACTTGCAGTAGAAGGGAAGTTGAAGGGGAAGATCAAGCCTGTGAACGGATCTTGCGATGCCATCCGCGGATGCAGAGCCGGCGGGCATGAACAGAGGCACGGCGGCTGCAGCTCCGGCCTCAGCGAGCCAGGTCCCCGGTGAGCGCGCAGTCAGCGTGCTGTGGTCCTTCGGAAAATGCTTGGGTGCGCTTCTACCGGTGTACCTGGCTGGATATTATGGCTTCAGCATCAGTGTGATCCTGCTCGGTCTGTTGGTCTACATGGGATGGAAACACAGTCGACTGGAGAAAGTGATGAGGCTCAAGTCTGCCATGTACCTCCTGGAAAACGAGAGGGAATTCACCACAGAAAAGGTTTTCAGAGCCAAAAGGGATTTGCCTCCCTGGGTAAGGTTCTGTACGCACTCTCTCAACTGTCCCCGTCCACCATGGTCATTGTGTCACATCTGTCACATCTGCCAGGCTCAACCCTGAGCTGCATCTGAACTACTTTGCATCACAGAAACTCGTTCACGGTATTTTGTTTTTGCCTCATGTCCCTGACCAGCCCCATATTTAGACATTCCAAATGTGCAGAGCCTGGGGAATCAGTGTGAACTGCAGCCACACGGAGGAATGTGAATTAACATGTCAGAGATGTGGGCATTGCAGTGGAAATGTTGAATGGATGTTGAGAGGAGCTCACATTAAAGAGACAGTGAACACTCCTTTACACCAGCGTTAGGGCCGATTCGGTTTTCCTCTTCGTGTTTCACTTCAGTGGAGCTTCTGTTGACCTTATCTGGCTCCAAAAACCTGATGACTCATAAACAGAGCAGAGGCAGTGACCAGGACCTCCATATCTGGATAGAAAGAGTGGATGTGTGTGTGTGAGTGAGTAAGGGGAGTAAGTGTTGGCTGATCTTACGATCTCCTGTCCCTGGTGTTTGGGAAAGGCTGGTCAGAAGGATGTGCTTGATGGTTTCCTGAAACAAAAATAAATAAGTTGTTATGTTAGTCTGGTCCTAATTCTTTGTAGGTTCATCACGACACCTCTTTCATTACACATTATCATTGTCATGGCTGATCAGTATTACTTTTTTCACAGGTCAACTTTCCAGATGTAGAAAAAGTAGAGTGGCTGAATAAGGTACGTTTGTTTTTCTCTATCAGATTTTGATCCGGTATGTTTTTTTACTCTCATTTGTTATAACACGTAGCTCCTTGTGTGAGGTTGAACTGCTCGTTCCAGCTGAACTTTTAGCAAAGCTGAACAAGGCAAGTTGTTACTGCGATGCTACGACAGGCAGCTGCTGTCTGAAATAGTCTTTAGCAAATGTAGTCGTGATCAGAACTAAACTTAACACGTCGATAATCAATCAACTATTACTAACGTTACTTGAGAAGTTAACCAGCCATACAAACACAGAGAGCAACCACCCTCAGGCCTATTCAACTATCATCGAGTTTTTAATGAAAAACAAACATGTCATGTTTCAGAGAGGGGGGTTGGCACACACACACACTCCTACGGCTACGGCCTTGCACTCCAGTGACTCCAACAGTAGCTGCACTGCCTCAAATGGGATAAAAAACACTTGTATGGACTTTAGGTGACCTGGCTCCAGTCGCAGCCTCTGCATCAGAGCACATTATCTACTGGTGTAATTAAGAGGCAGGGAGTGTGGCTGGGATGATATCTCAGCCTCTCCGTCGCTGCCAGTACCGTAACCTCTCATCCAGGCAGGGCAAGTGTGGAATTGAATACTAATAATACAAAGTGCCCTTCTGGAGAGAATCTTCTTTTTTTTATGAGCTCAGTGTGACAGTAGTCCAGATTGTAAGATGGCAATTTGCTGAACTCATCTTTCACAGGCCCTCGTCTTTCCTTTCGGCTCGCTGATAAGTGAACAGGCTGCTCCGCTCATCACACGCGTCTGCCAACAACATCGGCACCCAGAATTTCTCACCTTTTATTGTGTTTGCCTACGTGTACAAAGTAGTGCCTGCAAACAGAGGGATCTGATCCCCTCTATTAGTGATGCGTGCACTTTTATAGACTGCGACATTCTCAGCTGCAAGTCCATAAGTGCTGATGAATGTATACAGCAGATAAGCTGCTCCGTAAGCATCACCGGCCTTGTGGTGTTTGGAGGTGGAGGTCAGAGGACGGGTGAAGAGCCTCGCTCTCACAGCTCACACTGCAGTGCTGAAGCAAACAGCAGTGTGAGGTTGTGTAGAGTGACAACACTGTTTCAGTTCATAAGAAAGCAAATGAATATATTAAATAAGATTATATGTATTTCATAGCTCAATATTATTAGGACATAAATAAAACAACACCTCTCTCAAACAAATCCAATAAAAAGTGAACATACAGTCCAGATGAAGGGAGGATTAATGGCAGAGCTGTTGTGTTGTACTGCATTAGTTTGAGTGAGGTGTACCTAATAAATTGGCACGTTAGTGTGTGGAACGATGTTCTTTACAGGACACTACATAAGCAATTAATTGAAATGCTTTCATTTAAATTGCACCAACAGGAAATTGTTTTAAAACTCTCTATTATTAGTATCAGGTATAATAATGTCTTTTGAAGTTACCAGGGAATGATGGACCCCTGTGATAAACAATGACCGGTTATGTTGTTTATTTTAGTTTTACATCTGAAGGATGTTCTCCAAACTGTAATGATCTAATTAGAGATGTATTACATAATCATCCGTGCTGAATTATTAATGACTGAGCTGTTCATCCGTATTTAGGTTCTGTCCTCTATTAGAGGTTTTGATTAAACTAAAAGCTTTTCAGCCACAGAACAAACAGGTTGTGGTCCAGTCTTTGTGAATCCTGCATCTTTGTGTGTTTATTTCTTTTGTTATTTTGCCTTCATGTGTCTACTGTTCCATTTACAGAAGCACTCTGCTAAGACTTGACATCTGCACAGACCATCATCGATTATTCCGCACAAAATTACATTTCTATGGATTCAAGCATGAGCCACATTTCATTAGTTGTCTTTATTGATTGTTTCTCTGTATCCTGAGTACTTCATTTATAATAAACAATTCGATCATGGTTTTGCCAATGAAAAAGAATGTTCTCTCCTATAGATCCTGCAGCAGGCTTGGCCTTTCATAGGCCAGTATCTGGAGAAGTTGCTGGTAGAGACGATCGCTCCTTCCATCCGTGCCTCCAGCATTCATCTGCAGACTCTAAGCTTCACCAAGGTCAACCTAGGCGACAAGGTATCGGTGTATGGCCGGTCAGAAAAGCATCATTTTATCCTTTAAATGTGGAGCCCAGTGCATTCAAGTGGGAAATATGCATGCATGCAAGTCTGGTAATACAGGGCAGTTTCTGCTAGCCTGTTCATAACAAGCAGTAAGACTGATTATTTCATTTTAAGATAAGATAATTCTTTATTCATCCCACAACGAGGAGATTTACAGCATTACAGCAGCAAAGTGGATAGTGCACACAATAAAGGGTATTTATAGAGAAACCTAATCCGATCTTCACTAATGTGAATTCACACTCAGCCTTGTTTGCTTCTGCTAATAACAGCTGTTACGTTCACAGGCGTTGAAAGTCGTCGGTGTGAAGGCTCACACGGAACATGATAAGAGACAAGTCATGTTGGATTTGTACTTGAGGTAAAGCACCACAACTCTTGTAGCTACACAACGCTCTGTCCTCGTCTGTCACAGCAGATGATGTTTGACATCATCATCATTTTAGCTTCCTCTGTTGGTTAAGATTTCTATCTGCTCTTGTACTTGCAGCTACGCCGGCGATGTCGAAATCAACGTCGAAATCAAGAAGTACTTTTGCAAAGCTGGAGTTAAAGGAATCCAGGTATTAAAGCAAATATTAATGTATGTTTATATTACAAATTAAGGGCCTGAAAATGTCTTGTAAACAGTAAATGTTTCTCCCTCTAGCTCCATGGGAAGCTGCGTGTGATCCTCGAGCCTCTGATTGGAGACGTGCCGCTGGTTGGCGCCATCACCATGTTCTTCATCCGCAGGCCTGTGAGTGTCGCGCCAGTGAACCACAACTGATTACTTTTCATTTTTGCACTGCGTTTTCTCTGCTCATACGTCTTTACTTTCAACTGTGCAATAGAAACTGGACATCAACTGGACCGGTCTGACCAACCTGTTGGACATCCCTGGACTCAAGTGAGTTGATGTAGTAAAGCTCTGTGTAAATCTCTCTTCATGCACTAATCTGCTGCATCTGTGTTTGTTTCAATTGTGTCTTAGTAAGGAGTGTCTGTTCGGGGAGTACAACTGTTTGCAGAGGCTTTGCTATGAAAATATGAAGAAAATATGCTCGACATTCTGCCAATAGAATCTTTTTTTTAAAATATTTTTAATAGAATTAGAATAACTTGCAAAAAGCCCTTATTAAAGGGTAAAAGTGGTGATGGTGAATAGTTTGTTATAGTCAACAAATGTCATGAGAAGAACAAAATCAGCACTGACTTGTTCCCATTGCCTCTGTATCCAAAACCTTTAGCAGCGATTTCTCCGTGCCATAGATTGTTGTATAAAAACAATCAAAAACACACAAGTGAGCCACACTGGGCCAAACGTCCGTTCATTATAATGAACACTGGCTCTCTAGTTTATTTAAATTCCTCACACCCACCAGGGTTTTGTAAAGTCAGCGGGGTTTTCCCTTTTTCTACATCTGTTTCAAATGTTTCTTTTAACTGTTTCTCTTGCTCAGTATAGAAAGACAGACGTCTCCTGGATTATTGTCTTATATTATTATTATTAATATACAGTATTATGGCCCCCAGTTTTAGTTCTTTCATTTTTAATTCTGAGCTCTAATTACTACATTACCCATGATCCTTGACAACCGTTGCTCTGGAGAGGAAGCCAGTCAGAGGTGCTGGTGAAAGCTGCAAATTAAAAATGCTTTGTCATGGCGGTTGCGAAGATGAACATTTTTGTAAAAGGGAAGAGAGCGTTTGAGTGTTTAGAGACAGAATTACACAGTCTGTGGTTTGTTCTTCTCATCGGATTTCTTACAGATAACAAAATAGTGAGCATGTCAGCCCTGCCCTTTGAGCTGTTTGAACTGTGTTATGGTGGTATTTGTTCAACATGTTATACTTGTTTCCAGGCCCATTATAACAATGTAGAATCAACTACTGTACAGTTAAATAGTATACGCACATAAATTAACGGTCTTGGGAAATTTCTAAAACGTAATCGAAATGTGGATAAATAATTGTATGGTGGCTGATTCTGCACAGTTCCTGTCATGTTTTATATCGTGCAATTTTTGAGAAAAGAAAATTGAAGCATTGTCAGAGGCGTACAAATCTGTTGTGAACACATTACTTCCCTCTGGAATGACAGTCTGCCATTCGTTTTAAATTGTATTCCCGCTGTAAATGGCGTCAGCCAGCATTATTTCACAGGAAAGTGTCCTCATCTTTAGCCAATGGGTGCTGCCTATTGGTTGCGTCACCTGGATACCATGTTACTTATGCATGTTCACATGGTCGGCAGGAGTATAGCCTCCGTCTGTCTGCCGTCTGTCTGTGTGTCCCTCCCCTGTGCATCCCCAACATTACCCCTTGCATTCATTTGCAGTGCCATGTCGGACACTATGATAATGGATGCAATAGCCTCCCACTTGGTCCTCCCCAACCGTCTCACTATCCCCCTGGTGGCCGACCTGCAAGTTGCACAGCTCCGCTCCCCTCTCCCAAGGGTAACTGTCTCAGTAATGAGTGGCCTGGAGAAACTTTCTCTTTAGATGCAAGCAAACACATAGCCTGAAAGTCCTGCAGCAAATTCCAACATGGAGGTGCGGGGAAGCTAGTTGACTAACGTTTTATTTCCCTTGTGCGTAGGGAGTTGTCCGTATCCACCTGTTGGAGGCTGAAGACCTGACTGCGAAGGATACAGTCATCAAGGGTTTAATTGATGGGAAGTCTGACCCGTATGCTGTGCTGCGCGTGGGAACCCAGATCTTCACCTCGCATCACGTGGACAGCAACCTGAACCCTCAGTGGAGGGAGATGTATGAGGTGAGAGGGGCCGGCTGGACCCTAAATATAGCCGAAACATTAGATATATGGCTTTACCTCCCGCCAATTTAGATACATGCTTTATATTCATTGCGTATCGAGATACAACGATTTGTGAGCTGCCAGTTACAGCGTCCTTGCCCCTTAGAGAGTGCAGTAAATCTCTGGTCATAAAAATGTCACTGGCACTTCAGAGGTAAACTGTTTCGTAGAGATGTTATCGTCTTCCGTGGTAACAGGAAGCTGCCGTTTCCGGGACATGCCAGTCTTATGAAAACTCCTTTGTCACTGACACATTTGTCTTTCGTGCCCTTTGAAATCTGAACCAAACACTGAACAGATAAACAATTATAAATCTACCGAGCACAATAGTGGAAACTATTGTGATCCTGTTTGCGTGTCTTTGTGTTATTGTGTCATGAGTGGTTGTATCTATATTTGTATGTTTGTGTTGTGCGTGGTGTATTTGTCCATTTATGTGTATGTGTATGTGTGTGTGTGTCAGGTGATTGTCCATGAAGTACCTGGTCAGGAGTTGGAAGTGGAAGTGTTTGACAAAGACCCAGACCAGGATGACTTCCTGGGGAGGTAGCTTATTCATTCTCATTCATTTACTTTGTGCTTCTCACATCATTTTCATCCTTGATATTGCCATGTCGGGTCATGATTCTGTCGTAATTGGACGCCTTTGTCCATTTGATTCTTGGCTTCATTGAGTCTCCATCTGTCTCTCTCCACCTGTCTCCCTCAGGGCCAAGGTGGACCTTGATATAGTCAAGAAGGCCAGAGTTGTGGATGACGTAAGTAGCAGTGCTTCTGCAGCATTTAAACAACATCCAGTTTTCCTCCCACTCTGCCCAAATGAGCTTCAAATATGTATTAAAGAGCACAGTTATTATATTGCTTTGCTCTTCAAAACATCTGAGTAAGACTCCAGTAATCCTGCAAAGCATGTGACACCAGGCTCCATGTGAATCCTCGTGACCTGCTCTGCCATCCCGGCTCAAAGAACACGCTCGGATGAGAAAAATGTGTTTAATGAGCCCTCTGTTTTTGCCAACAGTGGTTCAATCTGAGGGACGTCTCGTCCGGCAGCGTTCACCTCCGTCTGGAGTGGCTCTCTCTGCTGTCCTCTGGAGACAGACTGAGTGAGGTGCGTCTGCATACAGATGAATTCTCTTTCCCCAATCAGCTTTCAACCTTGGGGTGGAAATGTGGACGATATTGCAACAGATTTATTTGTATAAAACATTTTCATATGTAATCAAATCTATTTATTTTAGCAATTTCTGCCCAAATCGTATCAGTATTGAGTGACAGGAAGGGTGAAGAAATGTTAAGAAACGTAATTTCACATTCATCCAAACGTGACCCTGATGTCAAATACCAATTTATGTACGTAATCTCTCTCTATTTTTTCTTCCAGGTGATCCAGACGAACCAGAACTTGACCAGTAAGACAGCTGATCCTCCCTCCGCCGCCATCCTGGCCATCTATCTGGACCAAGCTCACGATCTGCCTGTGAGATAAACACTATTCAAGGCTCCGTCACGTGTCGTGTCCTGAAGGTCCATTAAACATTCATGTGTTTGTTGTTTCTAGATGAGAAAAGGCAATAAGGACCCAAGTCCAATGGTGCAAATCTCCATTCAGGATACAACGAAGGAGAGCAAGGTAAGTTAGAATAAGACCATTTTATAGGACATTGAACCAAAGTGCAAACATTAGGACTGGTTTCCCCTTTCTGCTGTAGACCTGCTACGGGAACAACAACCCGGTGTGGGAGGATGCCTTCACCTTCTTCATTCAGGACCCTCGCAAGCAAGACATCGACATTCAAGTAAGTGTTCAGATGCAGCATATTGGAACATCCCAAGTAAATTATGTGTAAAACGTTAACGTGCAGATGATTAGGACCATTAATTCCTCCTGTTCTCTACAGCGTATTTAAATCCTGGTGTTCACCTTTACTGCTGGTTTTCCTCCTAACTCCACATCATCTGTGTGTTTCTGTTCAATCAGGTGAAAGATGACGACCGTGCTTTATCGCTGGGCAGTCTGACAATCCCTCTGACCCGCGTTCTGGGGACCCCTGAACTCACCATGGACCAATGGTTCCAGCTGGAGAATTCGGGTTCTGCCAGCCGCATCTACGTCAAAATTGTGCTACGGGTTGGTATTTCATACATGCGAGACCTGATGTAATGCTCCTGTTTTTTTTTAAGGTGTGAGCAGCTCTCCTGGGACTCTTAAAAGTCGAAATACTCTCAGACATGAAAGGATGTTGATCCATTTTTTTTTCCTCTAGGTTTTGTGGCTCAGTGATGATGCCACTCCCACAACTCCATCTCCTCGTCCTTTACCTTCCGGGTCCGGGATCGGTCATGGGGGAATCACATCAGAGCTGAACCCAATGGGACCCGGTGGGTTAGCTAAACCTTCTCCAACACGGCCACAGCACACCACACCTGACCCTGAGTTTGCATCTGAGGTAAAAAAAAAAATCTGTTTGAGAGAGGTAAACAAGAAGCAGAGAGCACTGAGTGTTAAATACATGACTCGTTGGTGTACCCACAGGGAGTGCTGCGGATCCATCTAGTGGAGGCCCAAAGCCTCATAGCCAAGGACAATTTCATGGGGGGCATGGTGAAGGGGAAGAGCGACCCCTATGTCAAGATCCGTGTGGCTGGTATCACCTTCCGCAGCCACACCATTAAAGAGAACCTCAATCCTGTGTGGAATGAACTCTATGAGGTATTAAGAATTAGAACTTCTGATTTAAAGGTTCCTCCACAAGGTGGAATGATTCACTAATCTACTTGATTTGATGTTCATCCTGTTTATGTGATGTTAGGTGATTCTGACCCAGCTTCCCGGTCAGGAGATCCAGTTTGAATTGTTTGACAAGGACATCGATCAGGACGACTTCCTTGGAAGGTGCGACATCGTTACGTCGCTAAAATTAGCTTCACATCATATCTGCCTCTTGTGCAAAATGTGTGAATGAAAATGAGGATTAAGTGTTTATTGCGTTCTCTCTTTGCAGGTTCAAGCTAAGTTTACGTGATATCATCAGCGCACAAATGATCGACACGGTGCGTAACACATAGGTGAAACTACGTGAGCAGTTTTTACGTGAATCGTATATATATCTGACCTCCTGACCCGGATGTGTCTCGTTACAGTGGTACACTCTGAATGATGTGAAGTCAGGCCGAGTTCACCTGGTGCTGGAGTGGATGCCCAGAGTCACTGATCTACCCAGACTGGAGCAGGTTAGAGTCCTCTGAGGTTTTGCGAATGTTTTGCCTGTGTAAAGTGGAGAAGGATGAGCTTACTGATCCTACCCAGGACGTGATGTGAGGGGTGTAAAGATGAACCCATTCAGTTGTGGGTGCTCGTCTGTCTCAGTGTTTGGTGAGTAGGTTTGTTTTCCCTGTTCCTACAGATCCTGCAGTACCAGTTCCAGCAGTCATACCAGAACAAGGTTGTACCATCAGCAGCTGTGCTGTTTGTGTATGTGGAGCGTGCCCATGGCCTGCCGGTAAGACTGTATCTGAGTCCTTGATGCTTCTAATGAATTCTTCTCATCCCAGCGAGTAGAGGAGTGTATTTGCTCTTCGTGCGAGGATATTCCATAGAGCACTGCAGCGTGCCAAAACATCTGCATGAGTGATTCACTTACACTGTGTCCTACTAGTGTAATACATTATTCTTTGCGTGTAATTTCAGTTGAAGAAAAGTGGAAAGGAGCCAAAAGTTGGAGCCGACGTTATCCTCAAAGGCATATCACACCGCACCAAGGTAGCATTGTGACGTCCGAGCTGACGGCTGTTTACACAGCGACACAGAACTGCTGTTTGAACTCCTGCTCATTTCCTGTTCATTCTGTCCCGAAGGTCTGTGAACGTTCCACATCCCCTCGATGGGACGAAGCCTTTAGTTTCTTGGTGCGTGATCCAAGAGATGAAATACTCACAGTCAAGGTGAGTCATTAACAGCATCATTGTTTCCTCTTATTCCTACTACCATGTCTAAGGCTGCATTCTACACATTCTCTCCTTGTGTGCGAATGTGATAAACAGCTGTATTTTTCTGTAATATTTCCGTCCAGCTCTCCCACAGCTGGGGCCAAGCATTGGGGTCCTTGACACTTCCTCTCAGAGAGGTGATGGCTGAGCCGAGCTTGGTGCTTGACCGCTGGTTCGCCCTGGATGGAGCTCTACCAGAGAGCCAGATACTGCTGAGGGCCACACTCAAGGTACTGACAATATATCCTGCTGATGTCCTCTCACCTGGCGACACGCTGCAGTATGTGTCCATGTGAGCAGCGTCCGCACTGTGATTTACTGTCCTGCATCTCTTGTAAGGATTATTACGCAACAACAATATTGTGCTCAGCTATGATCCCTGTTATATTTATATGTATGTTATAAATATGTCTTGCAGATCTTGGACACTCAACAGGCGGGGTGTCGCAGGGCCCCAGGGGAGGCTGGTAATGAAGGCGGCGGAGAGGTAGTCGTCCCTCGATGGGATCCTTCCCATCTGGACCTCAGACACAGAAGTGGATTCTCCATGTGAGTCACCACACGAGCTTAAATGCTCCGTTGTGTCATCAATGCCTCCGCTGCTAAGATAGCTGTTATCAGTGTTTTCTTGGTAGACTGTCGGCCAGTTTATATCAATCTAGTACCAATAATCAATGTGTACTGCTGTTATGTCATTTTATTATATATATTCTGTTATATGTTTTATTCTCTTTAGGGGAAGTGAAAACCCAAACTCAACAGGCCAGGTGAAGCTTACCATCGGCTACTCCCTCGAGGAGAGCAGGCTTTTCATCACCGTTCACGCCTGCAGGTCTCTCTACGTTGCACTTTTAGCATCACATTTTAAACCTGCAGCCGCTGCTTCTACAGACATGGTGTGAATGTGATCCCTGTGTACCCGCAGATCCCTGGCAGCCTGCTCCAAGGACGGTGCAGACCCTTACGTATCCTTCATCCTGCTGCCGGACAAGAAGGCTACAACCAAGAGGAGAACTGGCACAAAAAAGAGAGACCTCAACCCAGAATTCAACGAAAGGTGAGGAGACAAAATGTGACAGACAAAGAGGCGTAATGATGCTACTCGTCTCACCGTTCTCTTCCTCTCTGCAGGTTTGATTTTGATTTCTCTCTCGAGGAGTCCAACCAGAGAAGACTGGATCTGTCTGTGAAGAACAGCGTCTCCTTCATGAGCAGAGAGAGGGAACTTATTGGCAAAGTATGTATGACGAATCGGATTTGAGAAGCATTTAAGGAGTTGCATCAAACAGTAGCAGCAACCTGACCGTTGCTTTTCTTTACAACCCTCAGCTGCAGGTGGACTTAGACCAGGTTGACCTCAAGACCGGTGTCACACAATGGTAATAATTTAAATAGCTTGTATCAACAAAACATGTTGATATAATTCAATAAACAACGACTTTCTTGTTTTTCCAGGTACGATTTGGTACCAGAGACCAACTAGAAGAATCAGTGCCAATCTTCAACACTGTACGACATTAAGTGTTGCTTCTGTGATCTGTGATTTGTGTGCATTCAGCTTCAAGAAAACTTCTGCCATCACTGAAGGAAAAAAAAAAAAAGACAACATATCAGCTCCACCACAACGCAGTCCATCAGTATTTATGAGAAGGAACCTTACATGTAGTTATTCATCCATACAGTATTAGGTGTGCTGAATCCATGAAGACCGATTCTTCAGTAGAATATTTTGGCTGAATAAGAATTTGATAATAATGCAACTATATTGCACAACCGACTAAGTTTGTACATGTTCAAGTACAAGTATGTAAAAGTCCTTTTAGAAGTTTATCTACAGAAGGATGTATGCTGTGGTTAATATTCAACGTTATGACAGTGTTTTACGGATTTATAGCATTCAAAACAACTGAAACAGAATACTTTTGAATTTTATTCTTTACAATCTTCCAACAATTCCAAATACTTTGTTAATATATGTTTATATTATTGCCTTAAGTATTACAGAACTGTTCACAGTTTCTAGGTGTTTATGAATTATGTTCCAAATGAAGTTTTATATGTTTTAACCAGAGCTTTCTGAGGAAAAGTTGCTTTTATAAATCAGAGTATTACAAACCCCAGACCCTGACATCAATCGCTTAAAAACCGAGGTAAGATACTGTATGCAGTCTAAATCACTGTGCTTTTATGAAGAGAAAACTTTGTTGGTACTGAAAACTCATAAGTGTTTTAACGTGCATGCTGCCTTGTGTTTGTAGCGCTAAATGCAACAGGTTGATGCTTTCGGCCTTTATATTTTTCTTATCAAGCAAAGCAGCTATGGCCTCATGAGAAGAAAGTAAATATTGTACGCCAGTGGAAGAACCTCGTGTTCCACCACTGTCACCTCTCCACAAAGACTTGCACGTTGACGTGTTGAAACGTAATGGAAAAGTGTCAGAACTACAGATGAAAAGTGCTGTGTTTCGACATAATTTGCATCAGCTTTGAAAGTTGTTGATTAAAGTTTGCACTCATACATCAAACAGTTTCTCAAACTTGTGTTTGTGTGCGTTTCCAAACGTTCTGGTGAGCTGTCGTGACTACATCTCACCACTAGATGGTGTTAGAGGGATGAAAACCTTCTCGTTCCAGCTGCATGGTGACTGTCTGCAGATGTAAGGGGCGGGGCAGCATGGATGACGTGATGGACGTGTGTTTGAGCCAATAGGAGCGCTGTCCTCGCAGCAAGGGGCGGTCCTAGAGGGGAAACCCTGCCCTCTGAGTGGAGGCAAAGCAATGAGCCTAATCAGGATCACACAACAATAATGAATGGAAACACGTCGTAGCCAAGAAAGTCCAGCAGTAACTAAGAGTTGGTCGCTGTTTGAAAGTTATCCACCGCAGAGGCGAAATAGTTTTGCAAGTAATGGATTGGCCAGGCAAATCTGAAATTACTTACTGTGTCTGGAAGGAGTTGTACTTTAATTCTTACTTTTGAAAGAAAAGGGAAATACACTGTAAACCCGAACGCGTGAATGAGTGTAAATGGCATTTTGGGACAGTAATCCGAGACCTCTGCACTGTCCGGTCTTTATCTCGCTTTGGAGAAGTGGATTATTTGGATTAATCCGTTAATGACATTGTTGGAGTACTTGGGAGATTCCTTTTACTGACTTCTTTGGATTACTCGCCATCAAAGCTGAAGTACTGCGAGGTATCTAAGAGGACTGAAGATGGGTAATATTGAAAGTGGGGACGGCCAGTCGGAGATGAAACATCACATCATGCCCCTGAAGGTGCCCATGCCTGACACCAACGAGCTGGAGGAGAAGTTCGCCGTGGTTCTGGTGAGTTGAAGTGATCCTTTCTGTCAGAGAGACCAGCTCACATGTTGAACTACTCAACATCAGAGTTGTGTTGTTCAGACACTATTCAGATCTAAACAGAGCAGTGCTGAATAAACAAACACAACAAGAGTTGGGCAAGTTTCTTTCATGTGCGTGTGTACACGTCTGTCTCTTTATCATCCATTATGAGCTGCTGGTATTTGAAATGAGCCGACCTGTGCTGTCCCACCCCTCATCCTGCCTGACACCCCCCCTCTCCTGCAGTTCTTTTGTCTCCCCCAAAAAGTCAGACAACTCAGCATTTGGCTGAAGTGGCAAACATTGAGCACAGCATGGTATGCGTGTGTGTGTGCGTGTGTGTGTGTGTGTGTGTGTGTGTGTGTGTGTGTGTGTGTGTGTGTGTGTGTGTGTGTGTGTGTGTGTGTGTGTGTGTGTGTGTGTGTGTGTGTG